>JAVTVY010008748.1:27859-43145 GCA_036873755.1 Hanleya hanleyi | reverse complement strand
AGATGACGACTTTACAACGAATATTATGGATTGAGAATACTGATCAGCGATACGGATTTGATATTTTTGGAACAGCATGATATCTTGCCGGCATCATTTAAAACTGTTGACCGCTTCTGTCTTGCAGGAAACAAGCCTATGTTTATGTATACTATGATTGTCTTTTTGAATTTGGTGCTAATACTGTTATATGGAATAGGTCTTTGGATTATGGACGCGGATATTCTCTAATGGACGACGGCTGAATTATGAATGACGGACCAGACGCTTGTAATTCACAGTATAGTCTCCCGGTTAACCTATTCTAAAGCATATACTAAGAATCTAACGATTCGTGATATGTGTTGTATCTCAGGTACGCTTTTATTGTACCTGTTCCTGTGGCAACTTGGATGCTATGCCTATATGCAGAAATTGTCGAAAGATAACCATTCCAAAGTCCGTTCCTTCTCATTCGTCTATATAGACGATCTTGTAGGACTGGACTGGACTATATCAGCGACGCTGTGAAGGATAGTTACACCCCCGTCCCTTCACTGGATGTAAAAGAAACCACTGAGAGCCCATATGGAATATCATATATGGACCGAAACATTTGGAAGAGAGGCGATTACAATTTTGACATAATTAACTACCCACTTCTAGATAGAAATATTCGAGGATCTGCATACGGCGTACACATTCTCGCCTGGTAGAATTTACTAGATTTGCATATGGCGATTACATATTTCGCCTGGTAGCATTTACTAGATCATGTGCAGACTGCGACGACTCTAATTAAGGCCACGACATATTACTGCAGAAACAGAGCTGCAAACAAAGCTGTACCACCAAACATTCTTTACTGGCATGCAGTTGGTGGCATAAGACGCATAACTCGATGGAAAAAAACTAATGAAACTATCAACGCTAGGAATTTTCTTTATAAACCGGGCAAAGGAGGAAATGTTTCGCTTATTCTCGTAATATGGATCTTGTGAGCACTATCTGGAGGCATATATAATACGGAACCCGGATGTAGAGAGATTGAGAGTCGGACGTGTTTTCACTTCGCTCCGAGAAATTTGTCTAATTCTGCGGATTTCAGCTGATCTTAGCTCTGATTTTTGTGTAATACATTTTGTGAACACTTTTGGCAAATACCTGTGATGAAAGTTTGGATTTATTTCTCAGTTTTTTTGCTGTTCAGGGCGTTTTTCTGATTTAGTCAGTTTGGCCTGGTTTGGGAAGGCAGAGATCTGCTATTACTACCGTCTCGGTCTCTGACTGAGAGGGTCGGTGGGTTTTTTTCTCTGTCTCTCTCTTCTCTGTTCGTTCGCTGTCTGTAAATATTTCGTATTTTGCTGGTGTATATATATTTCCTTGTTGGCTTGGTCTAGTTTGTAGTTGGTTCGTTTTTCGTTCAGTTTGGCTTCGGTCGATTTACACATCTGCGTATATCAAACTAGGCTAAATACATGTACATGGTAAAGCTATACCTGTATGCTGTTGGCTAGCCCTCAGAGTACAGATTTGGGAGAGCCTTTGTTCTCTGTTCTTTTGTTCCTTGTTGTTACCCGGCAACCGGTCAGGCTTAGAACTGGGCTATTGTTTGGCCTGCCACTGCGGTTCACTGGAAGAGAGTGTATTGTTACACACCTTTGGAGTGAGGCTCCCTCGGAGGTAGTCAATGTTTACTGTGTGGAGAGGCACGCTGTTGTGGTGTGTGCGTGTCACTATTTGTAGTCTGTAGTTGTATTAAGTCTCCCTAGTGGGCCTTTTTTTCACTATGGCCTTTTAAAAGTTTGATAGGTCACTGAGCCTAAAACTTCAAGGTCTAGAGAAAGCTAAGGCGATTGATATATATCGCGCAATAAAAGACACTGTTGGATCAGGACGGTCAGTCCTTAAAGTTCTAGTACAGGTATCAAATACCCTGTGGAACGTCACACTAGCAAATGAAATTGCCAAAACTCGCCTAGTGCTGGAAGGTATTCGCGTTGGAGATCAACGTGGCCATTTTGAGGAAATAGATCCAGGGAAATTGCTAGTAAAGATGAAAGGACCATGCGATTTCCCAGATTCTGCGATCAGAAGTGCTTTTGAGTTTTATGGTGATGTTCTATTCGTTTGATAGAGAGTTATTATGTCGAAATTCAAACGTACACTTCCTTCTTCTATTTTAGTTGGAGGTATGAGACTTCCTGTATGGTATAACGGTCAAGTAAAAACATGTTATACTTGTGGATCAGAAGATCACATGAACTCGAGGTGTCCTCTGAAAAATAAATGCCTGATCTGTCATCAGGAAGGATACTTAAAAAGAACCTGTCCTAAAGCCAAACAGGTTTCTGGAGATACCGTAGCTAACGGCGGAAAGGGTGATTCCTCTTGTCCTCGCCCTCTCCCGCCCGCAGAAGTCCGAGGAGGACTTAGCGCCGAGGCTCTCCAGCGGAAAAAACAACAAGCTATGGACTTATATAAGACTGTAGGCGCTGATGGCAAGCCTACCAAACGTCATCAGAGGAAAGTTGCTGCCGAGAGCAACGAGAAAACCTCAAACCACTACGAGCCTCTCGGTGACGAGATGGAGGAAGGTTGTGGTTCGGAAGATGAAGATGTCAGTGATAATGGGGTTTGCGATGGTGTAGAAGCCGAGCCAGATGATCAGAAGTCAGGTGATCAGAAGTCAGATTCTGATGAGACTGAAAGTGTTGACAACACATTGGCTCCAGGAGATGTTGAATTAAAGGATGACAACTTACCGGATACTGGCCGTGTGTCGGCTCAGGATATATCTGTGCAGTCTGTGGATTCCTTCATTAATCCTATTCACTCTGGTTTTGACGTAAACTTTACACCGAATGAGGAAGTCATGAGTGAATTCACAGAGGAAGAAAGTAATCAGCAGTCTTGTAGTAATGAAGCTACCTCGAATCAGGAAAAGGAGAAGAAAGAAAATTCCCTAGATAGCGAAACAGGCAAAGAGCCTAAAATAGTCCATAATACCTCCACTTCTACCAACGAGTCACCCATGCTTTCTGATGAGTATGTTGATTGTAATGATCGTCCGTTAAAAGGCGAGACTTCCTTGAACCAAAGGTCGAAGGACTTGTTGGGAAAGAGAGAGAGAAAGAAGTTTATAAGAAGAAAAGCAAAAAAGACGAGAGAGAACAAATGAAAAATAAAAAGAAACTTCAAAAAGAATTACCCAAAATCAGTTAACCTTATATATCTTGGGTTGGGCAGTTTTGTATTTTATTTCTTTATACAGACTAAAAATGGCTCAGTCACCAACTATCATTCAGTGGAATTGCAGAGGAGTTTGGCCAAATTTGAATGAACTCCAATTATTAACTCAAGATTATGAACCATCAGCTTTTTGTCTCAACGAGACCTCTCTGAAGAAAGCAGATAAAGATAAATCTAAATTTCGCCAATACACACCTTATCATTCCTACGCTTTAGACGAAAATGGAAAAGCTACAGGCGGCTCTTCAATATTGGTTAAAATGGGTGTTTTCCACAGTCCTGTTGATTTAGTGACAAATTTACAAGCTGTAACAGTTCGTATTACCTTGAATTCTGTTTTCACATTATGCACGGCGTACATACCTTCTTCTGGTAGTCTCCGGCTTAATCAACTTCAAGATCTTTACGATCAGCTCCCGAAACCTTGTTTAATGATGGGTGATTTTAACGGTCGTAATATCCTCTGGGATAAGGAAGACAATTGTAAAGGTAAAATTCTAGAAAATTTTATATCAAATAATAATTTGTGTATTTCTAATGATGGTTCTTATACACATTTATCCTCAGCTCATGGAACCTATTCAGCGTTTGATATCTCACTTTGCGACCTGCCTATTCTTGAAGAATTTTCCTGGTCTGTTCATGATGGCCTTTGTGGAAGTGATCACTTTCCCACTGTCCTAAAAGCTGTTCATTCAGCTGATGACCCTCATTCCACAAGGTTTAATTTCAAAAAAGCAAACTGGGCCGAGTTTGAAAAGCTTTGTTCACAAAAACTACAAGCAGTCTCCTTCGCTGATGTTCAGATCCTATACAGTTATTCTCATATATGCTGATAGAAATCGCTAAGCAAACCATTCCCACATCTTCAGGAGTTGCACATATTAAGAAACCTTGGTTTAATGATGACTGCAAAGAAGCAAGAAAATGTAGGAAGAAGGCTGAACGATATTTCCGCCGACATCCTAATCCTGAAAATCCCCCCTCTCATCCCAGCATCTCTGATGTGCAGGATGAGAGGGATTCTTTGAGTATACAAGACCGAGGCCTTGAGGGGTCACACTGCATAATATCAAGCGGTCAGCTGACAACGTGATTCTTTAAAGCGAGACTTCCGGCTAGCTATGGGCTATATATACCCATACCCTCCCTCAAATCACTGTCTATTTACAGCACACAAAATCTCTGTTGGCAGTAAAGCCAAAGGGAGGGAAGCCAATTGGGTCAAACCTACACCCAATACCAATCAGCCACAAAGGGTGGGTGTGACCCCTCAAGGCCTCGGCCTTGTATACTCAAAGAATCCCTCTCATCCTGCACATCAGAGATGCTGGGATGAGAGGGGGGATTCTTTTTCGTATAGCCTCGGCCTCTCAGGGTCACACTGCATATTCAAAGAACTGACAACAGAGAAGCAATAAGATGCAAATAAACAGACCATTTATTACAGTTCTCGTCTTGTCTTCCATTATTTGATCACAAACATAATCCAGTACATGTGTACTCATTCTAACACAGACTGACTAAATGACTTCATACTTTCTGCGAGCGGTCTGTGATAAAAGTCATGAAACGTAGTAGCTGATGACCAATCGGCCGTGTCAAGAATAATCTGCACAGACACTCCCTTCCGGAATGCTGCAGAGGTCGACGCTCCTCTATAGGAATGACCCTTAAAGATGGCACTATCAATACCCGACAAAGTCAGAACTTCGCATAACCAACGCGAGATAGTGTCAGTGGAGACTGGTTTCAATGTCTTGTGAGAAAGTAAAAGTTGGTCGGATCTCCGCCTGGACTTAGTCCTTTCAAGGTAATGCAACAGAGTTGCCACAACACAAATATTTCTATCGCGATACTTCGCAATAACTACTGGTTTCGGCAGACGTTTCTGACGAGTTGTTTTTAAACATTTATGTACGATGAAAGTAATCTTCTGTTTACATTGGGATAACCTCATCCCTGTAACAGTCAATGCCTGTAACGTTTGTACTCGCTGGGCAGTCACCAAAGCTAATAATGAAACTAACTTGAGCGTCAAGCTCTTAAGTGAAAGACTAGAATTGGGAACCAAACTTTTTAAATACGACAAAACAACTGAAACGTCCCATGTGCGAGAATATCTTGGCATTGGAGGCGCTGCCTCAAACACTCCTTTTAGAAGTCTCTTAATCAGATCTTCAGACACACAACAGTTCAAACATTTAAGAGTCTGTACCAGCATGGAGCGATGCATGTTAACTACACTGTAAGAGGAAAATGATGCTAAATATGCTAAATAATTCAGCACCATTGCTGTAGTTGGTGAAAGGGGATTAATACCCCGTTGACTGCACCAAACACCCCAGCGTTTCCACGCGTATTCATATTGTTTATTCGTAGAATGTCTCCAGGATTTCGCGATAAACGTCGCAGCCTCAACTGAAATTCCTGACTGACGGAGGCTCTTCCAGATACTAGACAAGCGACTAGCTGGAGTCTCCTGCCCATGGGATGGCGCTTGTTCACACCGGGTATGGTCAACAGATCTGAACTCCGTGGTAATCGGACTGGAAAGTCGGCTAACATACATGCCAGTTGTGGAAACCATGGCTGAGTTGTCCAATGCGGAACCACCATCAAGGCTCGTTGTACTTTGTCATCTACAACCTTGATTAACACACGAGATATTAATCTGAAAGGAGCAAAACAGTATGGTTCAAAATTTGACCAGCAATATGCAAAGCAATCGGTCATGCAGGATCCAGGATCTGGACCCCAAGAAGCATATCTAGCAACCTGATAATTGAGTCTAGTTGCAAATAAATCAATGTTTGGCTGAAAGAATGTAGAACAAACTCTTTTAAAAACAGACGATTTCAAAGTCCATTCTATTGAATCGTTGAAATTCCTGGAAAGAAAATCTGCTTGAATGTTATCCACACCATGAATAAATCTAGCACTTATCACCATGTGATGCTCGTCAAGAAACTCGTAAATTGAAGTGGTTACTGCATGAAGGTTCATCTTTGTTCCTCCAACACGATTTATATAGCTCACCACTGTTGTACTATCAGAGATCACCTGAACGTGCTTTCCAGCATGCTCTGGCAGAAACAAAGCTTCTAAAGCAAATCGAACAGCTAATAACTCTTGCTCATTAATGTGTTTGTACGATTCGGACACACTCCATCTACCATTGACTGATCTGCCATGCGACACAGCCCCCCAGCCTAATTTTGAGGCATCTGTGTATACGAACACATCCACCAAGGGTTTACGAATCATCATGCCATTATTTGCAACAATGTTATTCACCCACCAGACAATATTATTTACTCCCATTCCAGATAAAATCATACAGGAGTCGTAACCAACACTTGTTCGTAGAGCTACAATTTTATCCTGCTCAAGAAACCTGTAGTGTAGAGCCCCTAACCTAATGGCTCGCATACTGGAAGTATATAATCCAATAAGACTTGCTACCTGACGAATAGAAAGAATTGGAGATAACAATACTTCATGAGAATATTCCAATATTTTATGGATCTTTTCTGGGGATAAAGTAATAGTAAACTCTACGGAATCAATAATGAACCCCAAATATGGTATCGTCTGTGTGGGACTGAAAATAGACTTCTCTGGACTACTGAGGAATCCTAATGTATGGAAAGTGGTTACTACACAGTTTGTTTGTTTGGCACACTCTCCTTTATCCTGATTCATAATCAAAGAATCATCAATAAAATAGCCACACCGTATACCATTGGAACGGAAGTGAGAATAAATTGGTTTAACTGTTTTCGTAAAGACACGAGGAGCTGAAGAAATCCCGAAAGGTAAACAACAATATTGCAGTAGCTGTCCTTTCCATTTGAATCTCAAGTATTTTCGGTGCTCAACCGCTATAGGTATACTATGATACGCATCTTGCAAATCTATGGAGGTGAAAAAATCCCCCCTTTTTACTAGATCCAAAGTGATCTCCAAAGTTTCCTGCTTAAAATGGTGATACTCGACATATTCATTTAATCCTCGTAAATTTAGTATCGTTCTGAATTTGCCATTCTTTTTCTGTCTAAGGAAAATGGTAGATACAAATTGGTCTAGCGATGGTTCACACACCGCAATAGCTTTTTTATCAAGCAATACCATTAATTCTTTATCAATCTTAGACTCCTCATCTACACTAAATCTCAACGAGTTAGGCTCCACCATTTGATATGGAGAAAATTTAAACTCGATCATATGACCAACAACATTCCGTAAAACCCATGGGTCATTAGTTAACTCCTGCCACTTGGGCAGTTTTTGACTGATAGCACCAGCACAAAATTTAGTTACCTCTATTTCTTCGCCTCCGGGTTCGTAGGGCGTTCGGTATTCATTTGGCCACGACCTCTGCTCTGGCCAAACATGTTGTAACTTCCGTACCTTGGCGGATAATGATATGGTCGGGATCTGCCCCTCCTCCAGCCTCGATTGCTGGGAGCATAGTTTTGCTGGCCTCTTTCTCCCCGAGAGGTCCATTGCCATTGGGGGGTTCTCCTGTACAGAGTGAGCTCAGTTTTCCTGCCTACACGAGAAATGTTATCAATTTCTGATACCCTGTCCTTAACATTGTCCCCGAACAAACTGCCTGTCGTTGGAGAGTCAGGTGTGCATAAGGAGGCATATTTCTTTGCAAGAAACGGTTTGATCAATTGTCTCCGCGAGACAGACACATTAAAATATGTATTGCACAATAGTGACAAAGAGTCTGATGCCATTTCGCGGCACTTGGCCACTTCAGTTTTGTCTTTCGGTGCACATAACAGTTCAGCTAATCTGCCCACTGCTGCCAATCCATGACCTAACAGGGTCTGCACTTTCTGAAGAGAATTGTCCCTAGACCGAACAGTCGAATTTAGTGAGGTCCAAATCTCCGGGTTGACCCGGGGAGGCAACATTTGTTCACAATTACTCGGCACAGCATGTCTTTCAACCATTTTGACAACATCAGCTTTGCGTGAACTTGCCAGTCTCATGAAGGCTGCTACCTTTTCGCTTAGCACCTCGACTTTCGCCTCACTAGCAACGAAAATATCTGGGGTGACAAAATTTTCAGTGTCATTCTCGATAATGTCCGGCGGGACCACGCCTGACGATGGAAAAACAAATTCGTCGTCAACATCGACCCCTTCAGGCCATGCACTCTCTGTGCTTAAAAACAAAGAAGCCGGTGGCTCCTCACTAATTCCCCCTCTATACACGTTTGTGGGAATATCAAAGAAATCTTGTTGCCCCTCAAGCAACTGTTCTAGTTTTGCCTTCAAACTGTCCAGGCCTAATTTATCCCGGAGAGCCAACATATCCGCCTCCTCCAAAACTAAGTTCGCCATCTGGGAACTGTGTTCTCGACCACGTGGTTCGGTACTCTCAACAATGTGAGATTTCTTAATGGCTTTCTTTTTGCCTTTTTGACTTTTCACTTCATTATCGGAGCCGGTGGCTCCTTTCTCAGTGCCGGTGGCACGATTTTCAGTAGGCTTTTTAGCCGCCGACATAATCGGAATCCCGTTCGGGTCGAATCCCTCAAATTGAGGGTAACAATCTTCGGAAGCTGACAGCTCCGCCTCGGAAATCTGCTCGGATTCCCCACACTTGCTTGAGCAAGGCTCGTTTGTACCGTGACGGCAACCAGGCATCGCCTGATAATAAATTTTCACGTTGTATACTTACTACACGCTGCCGCGTGATAAAAAGACAGTGATTTGAGGGAGGGTATGGGTATATATAGCCCATAGCTAGCCGGAAGTCTCGCTTTAAAGAATCACGTTGTCAGCTGACCGCTTGATATTATGCAGTGTGAACCTGAGAGGCCGAGGCTATACGAAAAAGAATTTGAAAGATCTCAGAGGTACAAGAGCTAAAGCTCGTAAAATCATGAAACAGAATAAACGTGATTCTTGGAGAAATTATGTTTCTAAGATAAATACTCCTACTCCTATAACAAAAGTTTGGAATATGATCCAAAGAATAAAAGGTAAAAGCTCCAAGTCCAGCGTTCATCATCTCAACGATGGAAATCAGGTGATTACTGACAGAGTAGAAATTGCAAATAAATTAGGAGAAACAATTGCCAAAATCTTTTCGTCAGAAAATTATGTGCCTAAATTTCAAAGTTTCCAAAAAAGAGAAGGGAAAAATGAAATTAAATTCCCCTCCGGTAACCATGAAGGCTATAACGCTCACGAAAGCTCATGATTCTGCTGCAGGCCCTGATAATATTCATTATCAGCTTTTGAAACATCTACCGGAATCATCTCTAGAAATCCTATTACGCATATTCAATAGACTTCGGTATAGAGAAGGCTTCCCTCCCTCATGGCACAATGCCATAGTTATACCAGTACCAAAGCCTGGTCGTGACCATACAGACCCTGGTAATTATCGTCCGATTTCACTGACTAGCTGTGTCTGCAAAACAATGGAACGCATGATAAATGATCGCCTTGTTTGGTACCTGGAAACTGAAAAGAAACTTACTGATATTCAAGATGGCCTCCGTAAAAATAGAAGTACCATCATCATCATGATCATTTAATCAGATTAGATTCGTCTGTTAACAATGCTTTCGCCAAGAACGAACATCTGGTTTCTATCTTTTTTGATTTAGAAAAAGCCTACGATACTACATGGAAATACGGGATTCTTAAATATCTTCAAAATATGGGATTAAAAGGCCGTTTACCCGTTTTTATTTCCAACTTTTTGATTGATAGACAATTCCAAATTCGTTTGGGTACAACTATGTCTGATCATTTTGATCAAGACCAGGGTGTTCCACAGGGGAGTATTTTGTCTACTACTCTGTTTAGTATCAAGATCAACAGCTTGGTTGCAGTTCTGAATAAATCAATTGATGGCTCACTTTTTGTAGACGATTTCAATATATCGTGTTGGGGGAAAAGTATACACAATATTGAGAGAACATTACAACTTTGTCTAAACAGAATTCAGAAATGGTGTCTAGAAAATGGCTTCAAATTCTCAAGACAAATTGTATACACATTTGCAGAAAATGTTTCCAGCACAAAGATCCAGAACTTAAATTAGACGGAACTGAAATCAAAGTAGTAAAAAAGGTAAAATTTCTAGGCATATTGTTTGATCAACGACTAACATTCAAATCACATATAAATTGCTTAAAAGCCAAATGCACGAAAGCTCTAGATTTGTTGAAAGTAGTTGCCAGCTATAAGTGGAGGGGATCAGCAAACTCTCCTCCATTTATATCGATCACTTGTTCGTTCCAAACTCGATTATGGTTCTATTGTTTACAATGGTGCAAGCGAGGCAAAGCTAGATCCTATTCTCCATCAAGGACTAAGACTTTGTCTCGGTGCGTTCAGAACACCACCTAAAGAAAGCTTGTATGTCGAAGCGCATGAATTTCCTTTAGAACTTCGGAGAATTAAATTATCGCTGCAATATATCACAAAACTGCGTTCGAACCACTCAAATCCTGCATATAACTGTGTTTTCAACCCTCATTGGCAGATTTCTATTCAAAGAAGTCCTCGATTATTCCACCTCTTGGAATCCGTATGAAACCACACCTTGTAGCAGCTGGTATTAAAGTTAGTCAAATTTTACCTCTTGCCAACTCCACCATGGCAGGTAGCCACGCCAGAAGTAGATATTTCACTGACTAAATATAAAAAGGTAGACACGAGCCAGCTCGTGTATACACAAGAATTTTGTCTACTGAGAGAGAAATACAGATCACATCAGGCTATTTATACAGATGGTTCTAACGATGGTGAGAGAGTAGCATGTGCTACTATCTTTAGTTCCAAAACTAAAACGTATCCTCTGCCAGGTGAAAGTTCCACATTTACTGCAGAAGCAAAAGCTCTATTATCAGCTTTAGAAGGTATTGGATCCACTAGAAGGAAAAATATGTCATATTCTCAGATTCACTATCATGCCTTAAAGCAATTAAAAGTGGAAATTCAACTCATCCCACCATCTTGAAAATTCTACAATTATATGACACTAGATTTGATCAACATATAGATATTGTGTTTTGTTGGGTGCCTAGTCACGTTGACATCAAAGGCAATACTGAAGCTGATAGATTGGCTAAGGCAGCTCTAGATGAAGAAGTTGATCCTGTTGGAATCCCATACAGCGATTTCAGACCATCTATCTGCGCTTATGTTAGAAAGCTGTTTCAATCTTTATGGGATACTGTGGATAATAACAAACTTCACGAGTTCAAAACAACGGTTGGTTATACTCATCTGAACAGTCATAAACGTTTCGACCAGGCCATGATTAGACGATGTAGGATCGGTCACATACGATTAACTCATGAATATTTACTAAAACAGGAGCCGATTCCAAGTTGTATACCTTGCCATGAAGATCTCACGGTGAAACATATTCTCATAGACTGCATAGATTTTAAGATTGTAAGAGATACTTTTTATCGAGCAGCTACGCTGGAAGATCTTTTTAGCAGAGTGAAAGAGGATTCTATTTTAAATTATTTGAGAGAGATTGGTTTGTTGTACAAATTTTAATGTTTGCCAAAACTAGACTGATCATACGATGGTATGTCAAAGAGGACTCGCTCGTTACGCTTGAGCCTAATTAGGAACAACATAACAGTTTTGAAGAAAATATTAATAGAGATTTTGGCAAGCAATAACGATTATGAGGGTTGAAACACGATTTTTATAGGGCATTTTTTAAAAAGGTTTAAACTATAACAGTTCTGTGAGAACCCGTCTAATAATATCTTTTGTACCGATATGATAGAAAATCACAATTCAGTTTTGGTCAAACCAAAGGATAGAAACGTCGCCTTTCGTACCCTCATAGTTTGAGCCTTGATAGCTCCATTAGAAGAAGGTACTTTTGCAGCGGTCAGTTATCAAGTTCATACACGTATACTGGAATCCGCATTCGCAACTCATCCAGAATATTCAGACCAATGGACTCCATATTGACTTCATGCTCTCATCACGGGACCGGCAGGAATCCACATGTAGACTTTGAAATGCCAATAGTTCTAATTCCGCTGAACCCGGAGCTGGGGCCGTTTGGATATCATGTGTTCTACATGGTCTTTAAATGAACAGTTTCAAATGAACAGTTACAATCAAAGCGTGACTGAAATTATAAGCTGCAAACCACTCGGAAATTCGTTTGGATAAATAATAATGGTCACTGATTAGGATTTTATCTAAAGACCATCTTGTTTTCTGACATTATTGAAATATGTTGATCGCCTCTATCTTGTAAGAAACAATCTTGTGTTTTCAAATGTTTTTGTTTCATGCACATTTCGAATTGGTGCTAGCTGTCATACGAACTAGTCCTTTGTTTATTGACGCGGAATTCTGCTGAATATTGATTGTCGGAGCTGACGCTTGCTATCGTAGTAGGAACGAGAGAGAGAGAAATAAGGTTCAGCAATATTTCAGCTAAAAGAGTTCACTCTTGCCCCGATAATGGGCCATTCAAATCATTTCATCCGAAATTAAATATCGTGGTTGTGATTTTGGGAATATACAGCTAATTATATGAGAGCAGTATATGAGTTTACAGGATATCCATTCTCTCCATGCAAATAATCAGTTTGTTTCGTCGATTTCCGCGGAGGAACTTCCGAATGGTGGGATCTCAAGTCGTTTTCCGTAGATTTTATCAAGTTGTTTGAGAAAGGTTTTATCAAGTTGTTTGAGAAAGATTTTATCCAGTTCTTTGAGACAGTCTATGTTATAAAATAAAAGCTAACAGTAGCAAATCTGTATGTATTCCTATATGTTTCAATTCGTTTGACGCGAAAATGCTTGCAGCTATGTTACCATGGTTACTGATCTGTGAATTTCTTCATCTGTCCTGAACAGCAGCGATAAACATTGACTGGAAGAGTTCGACGTCTACTATCTCTCAGCTGAAAACTGTCTCGTAATTTCAGAGTAACGGTAACAGCATGCAAGCAGATTGTGATTGGTAACCTTGATGTGGTGAGTGATAAGGACCTAAGATTACTCCTGATGAAGGGAACTAAATATAGGGAGCCGAGAAGAATAAACCTGAAGGCCGACCAGAAGATAGTCCTGTCTACTTTGGAACAGTACGTTATTGATTGATTTGAGCGAGAAAAAGTTGAACCTACAGTACTCGCTGATTTTCGGGACCTCACCAAGAGCAAGGGCGTTGAAACAATCCGCCATATTGTCATAAAGTACCCTTCCCCAAGGAAAACAAGTACTGAGAAACCTCAATTCGCAAGAAGTTCTAGCAAATCTCCAGAGTAAATGCGTCATAGTCCCAGCAGACAAACCTCCAAATAATATAATATTCATATGTAAATATTACTATTACCAGGTGCTGGTCAAAGAATTGAGTGCAAACATATCATCAAAAACGTCTACTTACACCCAAACTGCATTTACCCTGGAAGATTTATTTAACAATCACAAAACGATTCTCAGGGAAAGAGGTATTTGTCTCCCAACCAATCATAACGAATACCAAAAGTGTACTGGACTTCCAAAATGCATAAATTACCATACAAAGCTAGATTCATAGCTGGTTCTAGAAGCTGTACCACCAAGCTTCTTTCAACCCTGTTGACGAAGGCCTTTCAGGAGGTAAAAGTATTTTGGCACAGGTATTGCGCCACTATTTCTAAAAACTCTGGCGTTGAATGTACTTGGATATTGAAAAACTCAAAATGTCTTACCGAAGAAGTTGATGGTAAATGTCACATACCGTACAGACATTTATCCACATGGGATTACTCTACCCTCTATACTACAATCTCTCACCAGGACCTTATTGACCGTCTAAGTTCATTAATAGTATCTGTGTTCAAGAAAACTGATCGTAGATATATTCATGTCGGAAGCCATAAAGCATTCTTTAGCTCTACTACATACAAGAGATATCATTCATGGGATGTTTCTTTGTTTATAGAGTTGCTTGAATTTCTCATTAAAAATATCTATGTGAAATTTGGCAACACAATATATCAACAGCATATATGTATTCCAATGGGTACTAATTGTGCACCCCTATTGGCTGACCTATATCTGTTCTCTTATGAATATGACTATATGCAGGCGCTTTCAAAAACCGATCCATTCAAAGCCCGTTCCTTCTCATTCACCAAACGCTATATAGACGATCTTCTCGCTGTGGATAATCGCTATATAAATGACGCAGTGAAGGATATATATCCACCTTCACTGGATCTGAAGGAAACTACAGATAGCCCTACAGACACATCATATATAGACCTATATCTCTAGAAAAATGAAAAGGGCTTTCTCTCTCGTCCACTTTATGACAGCAGAGATGATTACAATTTCGACATCGTAAACTATTCCTTTGTGGACAGTTATATTGCAGTGGGACCTGCATATGGCGTATACATATCTCGCCTATTAGCATTTGCTAGATTCTGTGTTAAATTTGACGATTATAATCAACGTCACACAACATTGTTGCACAAAATTATAAAACAGGGCTATACCACCAAGCGCTTCCTTTCAAAGTTTCTCAAATTTGGTGAAACATATCGCATGCTGATAGCAACATACGAGCGTAGCGTGCAAGATCTATGGGGTTACGTTTCGTAACTTGTGTCTAATTTCGATTAACCCGGGGCTAGGGGCAATATGAAGCCATGTACTTCAAGATCCCCATGGTGCTCATATGATTAGACACAATCAAAGCGTGAATAAGATACGTCATTCTCTAGATGACGAGTTTACAGCGAATATTATGGATTAAGAATATTGATCAGCGATACGGATTTGATATTTTTGGAACATCATGATGTCTTGCCGGCATCAGTGAAAACAGTTGACCGCTTCTCTCTTGCAGGAAACTAACCTTTGTTTATGTATAGTATGATTGTCTTTTGAATTCGGTGCTAATACTGTTATATGGAATATGGAATGGGTCTTTGTGTTTTGGACGCCGATATTCTTTAATGGACGACGGCTGAATTATGAATGATGGACCAGACGCTTGTAATTAGCAATTTACTATTCATCGGACCAGACGCTTG
>JAVTVY010008748.1:0-27837 GCA_036873755.1 Hanleya hanleyi | reverse complement strand
GAAATGCGCGACCATTTAATCAGATGTATTTACTAAAATAATAGTAAGGGCGTAGACAAGTTGTGAAGTTGGGGGGGGGGCGCTTGAGCGTGAGAGAGTCTGAGAGGGGGGTATCACCCCTGGCAGCGTAAGGTTTTTTTTTTATAATTGATGGTAAATTGGAGCTCACTGGGAGTATTTCAGCGGTATGACATTGTAACAATTGTACCTTTACTTTGTGCCAAAATATCTCATAACAGTGACGTTCACTATTGATATACAAGCTGCAAAGATCATCCAGTCCCAGGGTTGCGCTGTAATTTAAGTTAATCCTTACACAATACTCTCTTGCCCTGATAGCTGCATTGACGCGTGGCTGTGCACATGAGATCTGGTTCGTTAATGGTAGCTTTTCATGTTTAGTCGATGATAACTGAACTATTTCCGACTTTCAGTGGCCGGACGTGTAAGCTTGGTGGTCCTGTTTTGAAATAGTGAAAAAAAAACTTATCCATATTCACCATATTTACACCAGTTCAGTGACTTACTGTCTGGGTCTACTGTCTGTCCCGGATAATATATCCCAGACGTTTTCGATGATATTCCGGGGGAAATTTATCGGACAACATTGAAGATAAAACAAAAAAATAGTCGTTTTATTCCAAAGTATCAAGAAAATCCTTCCAGTAGTTCTCAATAAATCGCGAAAACAATAAATAGATGAAAGATTTGTGGGATATTTTTTGATGGCGTCAAGCCTGTATGTTATAACACTGGCAGATCAACATCATCGTGGCCTCAAAATGATATGGTAGGTATTCGCCACATTCGTCAATTCTCAGCCGATTGTAAAGAAAGACAGGAATATATTTTTTTTATATACTGTGTGATTTAAGTTTCAATGTTGTACGATAAATTGTCTCCGAAATATCTGGGAAAAATTATCTGAGGCAGACAGTAGATTTATTTCTATGGTTTCTATGTGAAAAGTAGTTGAGAATTCATATATCTGTTGTTTGGGGGTTGTTTATGTATGAAGAAATACTGAGCAAATGACTGGGATCTCAATTGAAAAACAAAACAAGTTTATAGAGAAAAAAAATACGAAAAATTCTGCTCAACAGACGGGCTCAACTTTTTTTCGTCCAGATATGCGATTGGATAAGAGCACACTGTTCTATTCTCGGAGATGATCGTATGAGATTTGAGCCCGAAATCGTCAATCTATTGCTTTTTTGACTGATCGATTTTAATGTAATTTTAGGCCTACTGGTACGCACTGGTGGTGATAAGTTTATTTCCACTGTCTTAAGCAAAACTTGGGGAAAAATATATCGTAGTTATTGGGGCGATATATATCTGACACAAGTCACGGCAATTTGTCAGAAATTCACCGTCGGTGTGGCAGATGGAGTAGAAGAAGCTCGGACTTAATCCACAATGTTGTAAACGATCCTGAAAC
This sequence comes from Hanleya hanleyi, assembly GCA_036873755.1. Lineage (NCBI taxonomy): Eukaryota > Metazoa > Mollusca > Polyplacophora > Lepidopleurida > Hanleyidae > Hanleya > Hanleya hanleyi. The sequence goes on along the minus strand of JAVTVY010008748.1, from coordinate 26,396 downwards.
CTATCTGCCGCGAAACATAAATTATTGTTCTCAATGAAACGCCAAATTGACGCCAATTGTATGCAGTTGGTCCAAACGCGTGAATGGAAACTGTTGTAGGAACCATAACTGTCTCTCAACAAATAATATCTTATGATTCATGCTGCTTATCGTAAATAAACGTACAATGATTGACGAAACTCATTTCTACAACTAGCCATAAAATTAATTGCATCAACCGGATACATTCAAGTTATAGTCGGTTCTCCATGCACATATAATTCAGGGGTACTACACGAATGCCAGTTCGATATATTGATTTGATAAGAACAGTTCATCAAAAGAAAACATTAATTTCCAGTCAATAAATATCTGTGTCAAATCCAAAATAGTATTGCGCGTTGGCCTCCAGTGCCCCAATTATCGATATTTTGATGACACTCTACTGATATATGAAATCTTCGATCAGGGGAAAACATCATGAATTGATTGCAAATTAATAATAAATGTACTCCACCGCGTCGCCATTGACTATTACTGAACAAATATCTCCAAACAAGCTGTAAGATGAAAGAAACATGACACGTGTAATATGGTGATAAACTTAGTCAGTACACGCAATGGCTCCATTATTTTCACCGCTAGTTATTTTTCGTCCTTCCTTTTCTGATATTTCGAGTCCAGTACAAAGGCTCTTTTTGGATGATGGCTGTTTCCGTTCGCAACGACAGTCCTGGACGATTTACTGAAATCTCGTCGAGAGGCCAAATGATGGCCAGCCGAATTTTTTTATTTTTCACTGGATCTTGATCCTGGACGACTTCGTCTACTGCTCATTGTGGCGAAAGTATATTCCCTGCCACAGCATTTTCGAAAACATGGTATTCTTCTGCACACCAAAATCCGAAAATCATCCTGAAACGAAATGGGATTGAAAAATCAATCTCTTCTGGAATATTAATTGGTTGAAATTGATACTTTTATGTCTCTTAAAATAGGGCGTATTCCATGCATTTTCCAATTAACGTTCGACCGCTTCGATTTCACCTAAGCACTTCAGTCCGCGCTGGGCATGTAACTTTGTGATTGGATACTTTAATGACTTGATTAACTCTTTCCCGTGTTCCTAAGAAATATATTTACGACTGTTTTATACAATAATTCTTCCCATGAGTGGCTCGATCAGTGTGCTGAAACGTCCTTTAAGAACGTCCTTTGATGTAAAGAACTTCATATTATAAATACGTTCGCGGTGAAACAAGTGAATGCCGATGTGTCCTAAATAATGAAACGTGAAAAGCCCACTTGTAACAATGAAGATAAGTATGTGTTCCATCCAAACCATGCATCGCAAACATTCAATTATTTTATGATTTAAATTATACATTAATTAACTTACCCAGACCACGCATGTGATACAAATCTTCGAGAATTAATCGTCAACCATTATTTGTCGAATAGTATTGATTAATTTATTTCTCGACATTTATTATTAATAAATTATTATTTATTAAATTAACTTACCCTGAAACTTTCGTTCATAGAACCGTAAATTATAGGATTAACAAAAACTGTTGGACATCGCCAGCCAGTGGACGCGAGTAGAAGGCTGTCAAGAATCTTTCGTGCTCTGGAGACTCATATACATCAGATGTTCTGGACTGAAGTGGATTAGCAGCATGAATATGTGCAGTGGTAACCAGCATATGCCAAAGACCATCACGGTAGTAACCAACATCTTGACAATCTGCAAAAACAAATATCACAAACGATATAAATGCGATGCATATAACACTAGACGTGGTTAATCCAAACATGTATCGTCTAGATGTTTATATCAGCTACTTAGTCATATGTATGAAACGTCTGGCTATTTTTGAAGTCTGACTCAACCAGGGGCAGTAGCAAACTGTCCACCTTGACTATAAACACTGCTGTCATTAAGTATGAGTAAATTTAACATTAATATGGTTTTATAGTATCTTTCAGTTTTATAGCACATGGCTGGTCAATTCAAATTTTTAAAAAGAAATGTGAGATTGTCATTGGACTGTGCAGAAAAGAGGAGGAATCATTGTCAGTTATACCTACTCGTTTCTCTGTGGGTCCAGTCAGTTTGTAGCTATAGCCTAAACTATTATAAACTGTACTATGCAAACTCGCAGATGTGGAAAGACCGCTGAGATTTAGCTTTTTGTCTTCGTTCTCATTCCAGATGATGATGATTACATGCTGAAATATCGGATTCGAAAGCATTACGATTCTCAATTACATAAAAACGGAGATCTTTCACATACTAAAGTCACATATCCTTATCATTTTATGCAGGTTTGGAATTGCTATTGTCTTGTGCTAAAGGTATTTCCATAATTAAAGGTGAAGTAGTACCTATCTGGACGACGGCCGAACACTAAATGCCAGATCTGGCGCATATACTTTCATCTAATTTGGATAACGGATTCCAAAATATTCTGAATAGGATGTGCTTTACATCTCCATGATGTTCAAATGAACAACCACACTCAAAGCGTGACTGAGATACACACTCGGAGAAAAGAGCTGGAAATTCAACTGAATAAAGAATACTGGTCAGTGATTAGGTGTTATGTACAAAGCATCCCCACTTCTTTCGGCCATCATTAAAAATAGTTGACCGCTTCTCTCTTGCAGGATAGTATCTCGTGTTTCTATTAATTTTATTTCATACACCTCAAGAATTGGTGCCAACTGTCATGCGAAATAGGTCTTTCGATTATTTGACGCGGAAATAATTTAATGGACGACGGTTGAATATTGAATGCCGGATCTGACTCTTGCCATTTGGAGTCATTTGAATTTTGGTCAGTATCCAGGCATATTATAGCAAACATTCTTAATGACAAAACATATGCTTACTTCAATTGATCATAATGCCTTATCAGTGGGAGCAGTTTACGTCATCGGTGCTGGGCAACATTAAATCTATATGCATGTACCGTTCTAGTACGCTGAACTATTCTTCTTTAACCTGAAAAAAATAACACTTTATTTGAGACCATTGGACGTGGGTTGAAACAGATGAGGGAGAAAATGTTAGTTTCTGATTAAGTCTTCCCGAGATGAGCTAGAAGTCATGTCGAGTGAGTATCGTGATAAAATATAATGTATCATAAGTCCGGATTAGAACTGCGTCATTGTCCCCCTTAATTGGGTGATTACAGCATTGAGGATCCGCGGCTCTAAATCAGGGAATCTTTGACAACTGCTACAAAGGATATAATCCATCGGACAGTGTTGCCATGGGGATTATTATGCAGTTTTTGAGGCTTATTTTCCTAAACATGTTGGAGTGCTTGACTTTAACACTGGGAAAGCTAACGGAATATAATAATTAAATGCGAACGATTCCAAAAATAGTCACCGGAGATTAGGTATTTGAAGAAAATTGCTGGGGACACAGAAAGTTATCAGGTGATAGCAGAATATATATGATGTGATGAAAGAATATAAAAATGAAACTTCATTTTTCAAATTTTCGTAATAAAGAATACGGTCATGTGATTTCATCAAACCTAAAGGAGAGTATGCATTCATCTGATGCCTTTCTGTTATATTGGTTCACTAGACAAAAATTTATATATTTTCTGTAGTAGAAAATAATTGTGAAGGTCGCTCAAATGTATGTGAGATGTATGGCAAATGATTGTAACAACCATTTAACATACATTTCCCATACATTTGAGCGACATTAGCAAGCATTTGCCACTACATTAAATGTATAGTAAATTAAACTTTGGGGTATTTTTTCAGTTCAATTCTGAGCAATTCAAGACGATCTACATTCAATAAGAGGAACAGAATACGGTGAGTCTTTCAATATGTGAACTACCCTGCCTTGACAAATAATAATAAAAAGTTATGATATCATAATATGCCAATAAGTGGCAACGACATTCATCATAAATCGCTGAAAAAGACCGTTCATCCCTACCAGGCCGGGGGGGGGGGGGCGGGGTACAAAATACTTTCGCGCTATCTCCGGAACGACAAAAAACTGAGAGCTGATACTCCGTAACTTTATAGTTTATCATATTGGCGTCATTTTGAGCCTATTCACATAAGCTTCGGGTAGAGGATCATGGGTAAATTCAAGATGGCGGCCATCATAATAGAAAGATTATGTTTTTGTCATTTTTTTCAAAATTTCTGCCATTTCGCGATGAAAATTAGGCAAATTTTTTTTTATTTCACATCACATTAATATTTACCAATTTATCACGCAGTTTTTGCGTCACTGTGACGTCATCAAATCGGCCATTTTTTAAAAACATTTTCCTGCAGAGCAGGACTCAAGAGTATAGTGTGGTATGTTTCAGGCCCCTAGCTCATAGGGTAAGAAACATAATTGCGGGGGGGGTGAGGATGAAATGGCCCCTCCCCAGGATTGGATAGGTCCCCAAAAGCTCAGGCCAGATAGGGTTAAACTGTCTGATATTACGAATGCAACAAAAGAGAGATATAGATTGTTTTGTATTATGCCGTGCATAATTCAAGATGAATACGTCTTCATTATTAAATAATTCATTGCAAACTATTTTTAATATCTCTATATAATTGACCCTGGAAATATAAACCTGTGATTTCATTGGACCACCGCATGCATTTGTCCTTCCACCATTTCCCAAGGTGGTTTGAGTTATTTTTTTGTTTGAGTGCTTATAATTTTTGCGTCAGTTTTGTGGACAAATTTTTTAAAAAGGCTTATTGGAACGTGCTTCTTGTAAGTCATCGTTTAATCGTGGTCGCAATAATTCATTTTGATTAAAATATATATTGGTCAATGAAAAAGATCTGATTACAAGATTTTACTGATGTGAAAACAGCACCTATTTCTCTTGGTGAATGTATTAAGTCCAGAGCCAAGTTAATTTGATGCAGAAATATTTGTCGTGTCAGAAGTAGTTGTTGCCCAAAGACGACTGTGGTTCTCGAATGTTATGTCTTCATATGTTGACAGAGAGAGACAAAGGTGCTGCTTTCACCTCGAAATTGACGGCTTCACGCAAATGCGCTACTTTAAGTTGTTGTCATTATAGAACCCGATGACCCAGTGTCCCATAATTAGTCGGAGCACACAAAATTATTGCACAGGTAACATTTTAATTTTGTCACTACATTTGCACCTCATTGGGGCTAAAATCTCCTTATATCATAACAGCGTCTTGTCTTTTTCGACGCCTCTTTTATCGCGATGAAAAAAACATGATGATGGTTCTGAGAAACAGGATTACTGTTATCCCTGTTATCACACACTCTCCGCACCCCACTCGCCTAGCTCTGGATAACCCGTTTACGTGTCAAACGCGAGCTTCCATAGTAGCCCTTGTATTATGGACCCGATAATATTTACATAATTTATCAATAATTGTCAGGACAAGATTTGAAAGAATACGAGTTAATAGTCTACATTAACTTGTTGTCAAATACTAAAATGTTGTACGAATCTATCAACTTGAGACGTAACAGTTGAACTGGAACCATTTAACTGTACAAGTGACTTCATTCCATTTTTTTTCAGTTATTGAATTCATGTGGCTTCTTTGCTAACATTATGCTATCGTCAACACATCAATCTAGAGATGTTTTCTCCGCTGTCATTTGTTTTCAGATAATGATATATATCTATCTGCTGCTTTTAAGTGCTGTCAATGAAATCATGGACAATTATTCTATATTGATGCCAGTGAAAGACAAGAGTACTAACAGCATGAGAAAATATTACTATAAACCAAACAGCATATTGTTAACCGGATTGTCTCAGTGTATGATTTATTTCTAAATGCGTTACATTTTCTCAATGCATCTCCTGATGCCCAAGACAATCGACAAATTACAGAGTAGCTAAAGAGCCCCATAATACAAAATATAAAATGTTCATACGTTATATCGAAATACTGTATTTTGATTTGAAGTAGTTCGCGTCGTGGATGATAATAGGAATGGAACCTGATCACATTTTACCACTATTCTATCTCATGATGCAATATACACCCATGACAATAAAATGGTAAATGGACATCATAATACAATTCACTTCCCTTAACCCGACACCAATTTATTTGCCAATGCGATATCCCTGGACTGGCGCAGTCGAAAGAGCAATTCATGTCAGCTACAATTGGATATATCGAGCTTCTCACAGGAATTCACGCATTGCGGCACATGTACTGTGGGTTGGCAATTAAATTAGTGTCGTCTTACATAAGAGATTCTAGATTTCAGGATAATTGATTAATGCCATGTAGACGAATAGATGAACAAACCAACACATGATTGAAAAGAGGGATAAAACGTCATAACGGTTAGGTCGATTCAAGCACGTGAGGGTAATATTGCTCCATCCTGTAAATATTGACTCGCGTCGTCATGGGATATATTCCGCGCGTGAAACTGGTGTTTGTGATCTGCAGCCTAATACCAACACGACAGTTTAAGTGATCTGCTGGCAGTCTCACAGCGAAACATTGAGGTAAAAGTAAAATATACACAGAAGATTTTCTGGTGAAATAATGCGTGACTGTCCCGAGAATATCTGGGAAAATAATTAATGAACAGTTTGAGTTTTAAACAGGTTTACTGGAGCTTCCATACTCGGTTCATGCTTGATATCTTCGACAGCCGCAAAATGACAATGACGTGTGATGAAAGATTTCGCTGATAATATCAGTGATATATCCGCCTCTCATTTTAATTTGAGGTGTGGAGTGCTAGTTACACGAATATGATTGTTGACTACAAATCACTAAATTAAATAAGAGTGAGTTATTCAATTCACAATTCAGCATTTTCATGCGCTTTTTGGAAAACTCTCTTCCGATTATTTTGACTCAGGACTCGATATCACTCTCTCGATCAGCTAGGGTGCGAGAGGCCGATATATCTTCATCGCTGTACGTTGTTTTGATTAATATTTTAAGCAGTTGTCTAGATTCTAAATTGGAGCGATATGCAAGATGGGTAGCGAGGGGGGATAATTGACCACGTTTGGCTATTAAAAATCAGCCATATGACTTTACATGAAAGCTTGCCTCGGGAACTCACATTCAGACCCGAGAATACGATGCATTCTCGAACGTTGCCTTATTATCTCAGCCGCGCTTTTGTTGCAGCTGTTCATGTGGAGACAATAATGTCTTAACACGGCTCCTAGCACCGGCTTAAACAGAATAAGATACGCTAGCTCGGGCACTGTGATGACAGATCAACTCAAACAACTCATCTGATGTTAGTGGATGAGCACCGGTGATGTCGGATGGAGTAAACATGGGGTAAACCTGATAAATGCAAGAATACCAAGAAAAACTAACATGTAATGCCCGACGCCGTACGGCTTAAATTTCCCACCAGAACAATAAACCTGCATATATTTGTCGAGCGACACAAAATTTAAGTAACATTTCTTTTAAAAAAAGACCAAATCCAACATGCTGACTCATACTTCAAACGCGTCGTTTTTCTATTAACTTTTCGCATATTTGACAAGCCAAGTCAAGAACTCTCGTTCAGAGAGTTTTATATAACGGAACCCAATACAAAAGATATGCGGTATATTGAATCAATTATTTTCTGCTCATTGAGGAATCTGGGGCTATTTCACTCGGAGGGCACTATATGGAAAGAGTTCCCTTGGGATCAGAAAATAATTGATAACGGTTGGCTTTTACGCAGAATCTGGAATACCGACGAGCTCGCAAACAATTGACTTCTGGGAGTTGATACGAATCGCACTTAACATGGTTTTTTTTTTGAGTGTATTATACAAATATGTATTTTTCTTACATGTTTTCACGCAAGTTCAGAAATAGATTATGGTAACATTACCGGCTCAACTTGCAGAAGGAACAGACTCCTATCAACCACACATATTAGATGACCACTAAACTTAATATAATTTTCGAGAATGTGAACTCTCCATGGATGAACTTCTATTTTCTTTAGATACATTACGATCAATATCCTGAAACAACGTGTTAGTTTTATCAGTCCTAATGTAATCAAACAGCATCGAAATTTGCTAGATCATGTGCAGACTGCGACGATTTCAATCAAAGCCATAGAATATTATTGCAGAAACTCGTCAAATCGCCTTCACTCAACGTTTATAAAATTATATGATAAATATCGTACACTGACGGCAGCTGAATATTGAATGTTTGACCTGACACTTGCTACTGTATCAGTGCTATAGTTCAGTAGATGGCTGGGATAACGTGGCACCGTATAGGCAGTATCATGACAAAAGCATAGTGTATTTTTGAAACACTATCAGGATGATTGGATTGACAGTAAGTTTTACGCAAACATTGCATGAAGATCATGAAATTAGCGTCGAAATTGTGGCTGAAACCGTCGGCTGATGACTTTCCGACGTTCATTCGACGAGCAAAATTACAACCGCACAACGTTTACGTGAAACCTAATGTTACTGTTCCAAAAATGGTGATGTTATATCAGAGTATGTCATGATGCTATCGTGATGTTATATGTAGTACGTGTAAGGACCAGCAGGCAATTAGGATATTGCACTGTGTATTCAGCGATGAACAGACTGTCCTTATGTAATAGGCCTAGTTGGCAATGTACCAAATGTAATATCAAGCGACTCATCCGAGAGAATCTTTCATGAGTGATAGATTCATGCAGCGAGGAGGCTGCCATTTAGTATCGTTGTAAATACGCAACAGTTATATAAGTCGTTTTGAGGTCCGTTAAAATGAACCCTTTCCCTTCGACAGGGCAGGACAAAAATTCCGTGGTGGATCGAAACTTATTACCCTACCGCGTTTCCACTGTCCGGGAAAATATTGACATTTATAACTGGTAGTCAAACCTGCTATTCAAATGAGGTTGTCGATTAGTTCACCACATCGATTAGGAGAAGGCAACAGCGAGGGCAACAAGAACAAATTAATATGACCGTGGACATGAAATGGGCATCTGTTACCAGCTGTACGGATATTCAGTAAGGTGAAGGGTGTCGGCACCCCAATCTGAGTTTGAAGATGAACAGTATCGTTCGGAAGCTTCGGCCGAATGTCGGATATAAATATCTTGCATGAACATGGCATCCGAGAGAGCTAGTCACCCATTCACATACTTCAACGTACCGATTTAAGCCGCCAAATTCTCAGGCAAATATGGATCTGATGCGATCAGCATGCAATGCTAAGGATATGTATCATTGGTCGAATGGAACCTTATGGTATTTATTTAATATTTTTCATTTTCTTTTTTTATATATCAGAAAAGTATTTTTCAGCCAATGAAAAATCACTTCCGCTACATTCCTGTCGAAAGTTGAAGAATACATTACGTTAGTGTTGAGAAAGTGTTCGCTATTAGCTGTTGCAAAATAAATCATTATTTAAAAAAATGAAGTGTTGATATAAAAAGTTATGAGCTGAATACGAAACCTGAAACCGCCCTAAATTTATTTGATATACTAATATTTTTTAACGTAACACGCATGATTATTTTCTAAATAATTTTCCATAAAAGCACATTACCACATTGGATGTCTTTCAATTTCTAAACACTCGATTAGTCAATTCAAATTTCAGAAAAAGCCGGTATTCTTATTGACTTTTGAAGAAAATTACAAGATCGTTCAATCAATCGTAAAGATTCTGAAGTGGTACATACAGGGATTCAGTAGTTTCAGTAGCAGATGGCCGATATTATAGCATCGGCTAAGCTTTTCTGACAGAGGACATTCTATATTTTGTCACATGAAAGTCGAGCTCGACTGGCGTGACGAGCTAGAAGCCTAGACATTCTGCCGACCAAATGACTTCGTTTAATTTTTTTTTTATATTCTGCGGTAAATATCGTACACAGACGGCAAACTGCGATCGTGCTGACTTTCGTAACGTGTCTAATTCCGCTTAACCCGGGGCTAAGAGCCGTTTGGATATTCGACATTCAATCGTCGTCGAAAGATCTTTCCCGTTCGTCAATTATTCACGTGAAATTATTGACACCAACTTTTGCGCAGACATCATGCAAATGAAACAAAGAAATTAAGCTAATATCTTGCAGGAACAGAGTGGACTGTCGAGCGCATTGCACATTTCCATTTTAATGATCACCGTTATTCAGAATTCACATCATTCTCCCATTTTGTTGATTGGAATGGAAACGACGGGAATGTGTATTAGATTTGTTATTCTGTTCAGAAAGCCATTCTGGGCCGAGGTTATTTGTTCTGATAGCCGACGTTTAAGACAGCTTCGTGTATCTTGTAGGAGTAAGGTTTAATTCTTCGTGTCTCTCAAGTCATCGTGTGAACGAGACAGGGAAACGGCTGGGCCACGGTTACGTCTTATTGGCTGCCAGCAGCCAACAGAACAGAGAATAGATTGAATATTTGCAGAGTCCTGCAAATAGATTGAATGAAATTCATCCGTATTGACAGAGCAAAATATCGCTGAGATCGTATCGTATCGATGAAGACATCATCACCTTCCCAATATCGTCCGGTCGGTTATAGGTCAGGTTACACTGTCAAACGGTCAAATACTGACGTTCTGTGTTCTGACTGTAAATAGCTTGATTGTCAATTAATATCATTCACACAATAATTTATTAACGGAAATTGTCTAATTCCAACTTGTCCGGTGTTATCCGAGGTGTCTACATCAGTTAGCAACCAGTTTGATATGTGTTTATGCACCTTAATGATCGCCTGACATATACATTTCATCATTAGCATAATTGTGTGACATTATTTTCGATTTCTAATTGACCAAATTATTGAATCGAGTCGATGCGTCGATAATTCATTACCCTAACATATCGGGCGATATACCTATGCAAGAATACCAGAGGCGCTTGATGGAACATATATGTAAGCTATTGGCCAATTCTGCGGTTAATGCTCGTATCTGTTTAAAGATACCAAGCATGACGGACACAAGGGCTGTCTTTTTAGCACAGTTCTATTTGATACATGTATGTAGTCAAGTTTGTGGAGATGTTGTATTCTTCAGCACAGTATGATCTGTCCAGTACGGCCAGATAGTATTAACGTTAGGAAGGAGCCTCATATAAAAGAAATTAGAGCATGGATATTTCATTGTTGGTGAGATTCTGCTGGTGGATGTTTCTTCTCCAAGGCCTTCATTTTGCACAAATCATTGTGATTGGAGTTTGTGACTGTGGTAAATATGGCGGAGAATGAAGCCCTTGATCGGCGTCGGGCTTCAGAGACTTGTGTTCTGAATAAGAACTTGTATTCTACTGATATGTTCCAAGTTTGGGCCGTCTCTTTCATCTAACGGTCACATAGTTCATCACTTTCCATCAGATGACTTGACAGGGTCATTATGTCATTGCTCTTAGATGTTTGTATCTAATATCGCTCAAGCCGGTGCTAGGGACCGTGTGGTAATGTGTTTCAAGATGTCCATATGAACATCTACAACAAAAGCGGATCATCTTTCGTTTTTACCCCTCGGCCAAACTTTGGCCGAAGGGTATTGTCGTCGTCATGTACGTCTGTCCGTCTGTCCGTCCGTCTCTCCGTCTGTCCGTCTGTCCGTCACACCTTTCTCGTTACCAAGATATCTTCAGAACGACTTACCCTAGGCACACCAAACTTGCAGTGCACATCCGTATGCTTGTGACCCAGAACCCTATTGAATCTGGACCTGATTGGTTAGAAACTTTGGCGGCCATCTTTAATTTATGCGAAACCATCACAGCTTTCTTGTTACCAAGATATCTTTAGAACGACTTACCCTAGGCACCCCAAACTTGCACTGCACATCCATATGCTCATGACCCAGAACCCTATTGAATCTGGACCTGATTGTTGGAAACTTTGGCGGCCATATTTAATTTATGCGAAATCATTAATCTTGTGTATCTTAGGTACCATTTCTCTGTTCAGTGTGAAACTTGGTATAGATCATCGATGCATCAAGAAACTTCAAAGGAATGACCAAACCAGTTTTCCTGATTCGGTGAAAACCTTGGCGGCCATCTTTAATTTATGCAAAATCTTCAATGATATATATCTCTGATACCATTCAAGTGTTCTATACGAAACTTGGTATACAACATCGATGTATCAAGAGATCTGCAATGTATAGCCACATCAGTTCCTCTGAGTGGCGGGAAGGATGGGCGGCCATCTTTAATTTATTCAAAATCATTAATGATCTCTATCTCTGATACTGTTCAAGTGCTCGATGTAAAATTTGGTATATATCATCGAAGCATCAATAGACTTACGATAAATGACAGTTCTGGCGTTTCTGATTGGGCGGAACCTTGGCGGCCATCTTTAATTTATGCAAAATCTTCAATGATATATATCTTTGATACCATTTCAGTGTTCTATATGAAACTTGGTATCCAGCATCGATGTATCAAGAGACTTCCAATGAATAACCACATCGGTTCCTCTGAGTGGCGGAAAGGATGGGCGGCCATCTTTAATTTATGCGAAATCATTAATGATCTATATCTCTGATACGGTTCAAGTGCTCAATGTAAAATTTGGTATACATCATCGATGTATCAATAGACAGTTCTGGTTTTTCTGCTTGGGCGGAAACCTTGGTGACCATCTTTAATTTATGCAAAATCTTGAATGATGTTTATCTTTGATACCATTTCAGTGTTCTATATGAAACTTGGTATACAGAATCTATGTATCAAGAGACTTGCAATGAATAACCACATCAGTTTCTCTGAGTGGTGGGAAGGATGGGCGGCCATCTTTAATTTATGCGAAATCATTAGGGATCTCTATCTCAGATAATTTTCAAATGTTCGATGTAAAATTTGGTATGCATCGTCGATGCATCAACAGACTTATGTAATGAATACCGGTTTCTCTGATTGGACGGAAACGTTTGAGGCCATTTCTAATGGCAACATTTTTCATAATCTGTATATTTGTTACTTGACTGCTTGGTGTTCCTGAAGTCTTGTTTTAAATTGAATACATTATGAATGGCCGGCGCCCAGAGCCGAGGGGTTTTCAGATGCGCAGCTTCGTATTATATATGCAGTCAGAATATTGGCGTCACATGACTTCTTGTTAATAAGCCGGCATCTTATCCAGCACCATTACACGTTTAGATAGTTTGGAGAGGGAGTATATTGGAGAGCCTGTTTTGAAAGGTACTCAATTTTGGACAGTTATATTCTGGTTTGAGAATATCTTGTGTTGAAAGTTTCTGACCTGGCGTGTTGTGCAACATAACAACAGGCAGAACAACAGGCGAGGATATTGAATTTCAAAACTGCTATACTCATTCACAAAGACCAGGTACTGAGACCATCATGATAAATGCAACCAAATCACTATTGGCTATAAACTTTATGTATTAATGAGCCTTATTAAACAAGAACACAGGGTGGCGTTTTTCAGGACATAGGTACATGTCCCCTGTACAGACCTTCTGGTCTTTGATATATGTTGGCATTTGTGGGAAGTTGATGCTGGGTCGACATCGGGCCTTACAGGCTAGTCTTTTGTGTTAAATGCCGTCATTTACATCTGATGACGATACAGCTCACCAATCTTCAATGTACGAGTTGTCACAGCGAAGCAGCTCACCAATTACCAGTATACGAGTTGTCAGAGCATTTCCATCATAGCTCTCTAGATTTGTATCTAATACCGCTTATGCCGGTGCTAGGGGCCGTGTGGTCATATCATCCAAGTTGCCACATGAACAGGTACAATAAAAGCGTACCTGAGATACAACACATATCACTAATCGTTAGATTCTTGGTATGTGCTTTAGAATAGGTTAACCAGAAGACTATTCTGTGAAGTCATGTGACGCAGTCAGTATGTCGGCACCTCTTCCCACTTCCCTTATATGTGTTGTAATTTTTCCTGTATATGGCGAAATTCTGCTGGTGGACGTTTCGTCCCCGAGGCCCGCCCCCTGTACAGACCTTTTGGTCTTTGATATATGTTGGCATTTGTGGGAAGTTGATGCTGGGTCGACATCGGGCCTTACAGACTAGGTTTTTGTGTTTAATGCCGTCATTTACATCTGACGACGATACAGCTCACCAATCTCCAATGTACGAGTTGTCACAGCGAAACAGCTCACCAATTACCAGTATACGAGTTGTCAGAGCATTTCCATCATAGCTCTCTAGATTTGTATCTAATACCGCTTATGCCGGTGCTAGGGGCCGTGTGGTCATATCATCCAAGTTGCCACATGAACAGGTACAATAAAAGCGTACCTGAGATACAACACATATCACTAATCGTTAGATGCTTGGTATGTGCTTTAGAATAGGTTAACCAGAAGACTATTCTGTGAAGTCATGTGACGCAGTCAGTATGTCGGCACCTCTTCCCACTTCCCTTATATGTGTTGTAATTGCATCGTTATTATACGCACCTCAAACATAATACGCATGGATAGAGCCGGTGAATATGACCGTCAGTCCAACGTGTCAAAAGGAACAACAATAACGGCGTAGCTGAGATACACAGAGAGTTAAAATATCTCAACTTTTGCACGGTTTTTGGGGATGCCATTGGAGAGGGGGGCAGATGGTTTCTAGACAGATACGCCATCCCATGTCACCATCATCATTTGTTGCTATCTCTCCATGTCTGTGTTTACTTGCTGGATGAGGCAGATAACTTTGAATTCATTATTTACCATCCCCACCCTCTTAATTATTCCTTGATTATACTGTGTTAATGTTTCAAAATGTCACCCAATCTAGCAATCCGTCAACGGCATATAATTTAATCGAGGAATGTTGAGGATCCAAACTCTGGATACATAAATAACATATAGCTTACTAGATTCATATCTCTGTATCATTTATGTCTTATGCCGTTCAATTTACTAAATGTACTTTCTGATGCACAAAGTAGCGTGCAAATTAGAGGGGGTACGTGACAGCTCAATCCAGCAATAAATTAAAATCATTATTGTATTATTAGAATTAAGAAAATATGAGACCCGATAATCTCACTGTAAATACGAATTGTAGAAAATCGTAAGATGACTGGAAGTCTCCAACTTAGAAAAGCTATAAATTTCCTCGCGAATCCATTTCCATGGAATCTAAGATCATGAATCTTAGCCATCAAACCATCAAACAAGCTCAGATACAGGCGATGGTCCCATTACCGGCTTAGTTCAGAGAAATAACCCACCTTACATCAATATCTCAGGACCAATAAAATATAACATAATCTACATAAAGCAGAACTTACGCCTTGAACAGTTTTTATGCTCCGTCAAGTCTTGTAGAGAGACCAATATTATCAAAGATTTTGTCCACGAAAATAAAAGCTATGAACGTTTAGAAAGGTCGGTAAAAGTAATTCACAGGAATATTATCAGTGGCGCATCAGTAAAACTGTTTAAAGGGTTTTAGTTCAGTATCACCGGAAAGATAATAATGGCTTGAGAGATACTAGCTCGAGTACTATGCCAATGCTACTCAAGCCACCGCCAGTACCGCGAGTACGATGACTGTCACTCTCCGCCACTGATATGGGGCACTACATCATATATGTGGTAGATTGGTTAATATTTTGGACATTATCTATAACATTGAAATCCAGAAGGAATAGCATGCAGGTTATGTATTTCGTTCCAGATTTTGAGCCTTCAAGTACCATATATGGAGGTTTCTAATACCATGTTTGAAGGTTTCTTGTCTTTTCTTGAATCTTAAATGGAGATTCGTCTTATGGAGAAGAAAATAGCTTCTTGTACAACGGCTGTTGAGTTTTCGACAGAAATATCCTTTGATCCTCATCTCCATAATATTTATCTTGTTCTGTTACTCACAGATGGAGAATCCGGACGTGGAAAGAGTTATATGAAGGGTGGAAAAGTCCCAAGTGAATATATAGTTACACTGTGGATTTTCCCTTCTTGCTCGATTGAATGTGTCTAGGTTAGGACCAGAATGTATTCACTCCAAAATACATGTATTTCGGCGTTCCACTGAGCTAAATTACAAGGCAGACGATATTTTTACTTATATAAGTTCTTCATATAATGTATTCGTCGCGTATCCAGGGCAAGTTTGGCATATCGATATATCAGTTATCTTGAGAACGTTTCGCAGCATAGCCTTCCAAAATAAAGAGTACTCCAGCACTTGGCTGAATAAAGTTGGACCGGCAATGTCTGGCTTTTAACAGAAACCCAAAGGATAAAATGTATATGCATGATGCTATCATTATAATCCATATCAGCTGAAACGATTACACGATTCAGCTGCAGAATCTAAAAAAACAAACAAAACCAAATACAACACACCGATTAGATTTTCAAGTTGTTTGACAAGGCAGTACATGAGTGCGATGTAACTCAAGAGCCTGTGTGTTACTTTTGTAAAAATGGTGTTCTTATACGCAAATGGAGACCGCCAGATGTGTCACCTGATGATGAATGGGCAGTTAAGTATCAGATTGTATTACCAAATTCATATTGTTCAGATATCCTCAGACTAAGAAATGGAGAGCTGACACTCCGTGACTTTATAGTTTATCGTATTGGGGTCATGTTGAGCCTATTCGCATAACCCCCCCGAGCAGAGGATCATGGGTAAATCCAAGATGGCGGCCACGCGGGGTCCCACAAAAGTGATGTTTTTGTCATATTTCTTCAAAATTTCTGCTTTTCCGCAATAAAAAGTGGGCAAAAACTATTTTATTTCACATTACATTAATATTTACTAATTTATCATGCAGTTTTTGCGGAGAAATTGCAAAATAAAAATTCCGGAAAATCTGACCGAAAAATCGACCAAAAAATGTCGTTTTTGAAAATGCCGTCACTGTGACGTAATCAAAGAGGCCATCTTGGATATTTTAAACATTTTCTGGTAGAGCTTTACCTAAGGGTATAGTGTGATAAGTTTCAGCCCCCTAGCTCAAGGGGTAAGAAAAATAATTAGGAGGGGGCATTTCGGCCCCCCAGGTCTGGACAGGTCCCAAAAAGCCCAGGCCAGATAGGGTTAAGGAAAAAACTATTGTTAAGGCCTAAGTTAAGTTTTTCACACTTGTCGGCCTACCCCAGTCCGTTCAGTCTGATCAGGGATCGGGAATTTTCAACAAGTCCTGCATGAATTGGGAATAAAGCAGTACAAATCATCTGCATACCACCCAGAAAGCCAAGGCGCATTAGAAAGATTTCACCAGATATTAAAGAACATGACTGGGATGAAGGCATACATTTATTAGTATTTGCTGTTAGAGAGTCTGTTAAAGAGTATTTAGGCTTCAGTCCATTTGAATTAGTCTTTGGTCATACAGTTAGAGGACCACTTAAACTGCTACAGGAAAAGTTCCTAGACAGTGATCTTGACTCATGTAGTCTCTCACAATATGTGTCGGACTTTCGTACCAGGTTGACTAAAGCACGTGATTTGGCCATGTCAAATTTAAAGTCAGCACAAAAATGTATGAAAATAACATATGATAAACATGCCCTTAAACGAAGTTTCAAACCTGGTGAGAAGGTACTGGCTTTTCTGCCTATTCCTGGTAATCCACTTAAGGCTAGATAGTATGGTCCTTATGTCATTGAAAAGAAATTAAGTGACCTTAATTATGTAATTCAAACTCCTGACAGGCGTAAACACAAAAAGGTATGTCATGTAAATATAGTAAAGTTATACATAGACAGAGATAGTACTAACAGTACTGTACACCCTGTAAGTGTAGTTAGTTCTGACCCTGATAATAATGAAACTTGTGAAGAGCCTATGACAGCGGCGAAATTACAGAACTCTGACACTCTATTTAATTTGGATTCCAAGTTGTGTCATCTTGAACCAGCGCGTCAGAAAGAACTTCGAACTCTGCTCATTCAATATGAACATTTGTGTCCCGATATTCCTACTCGGATGATAAAATTTCACATGACGTCAATGTCGGAGATTCTAATCCAGTGAAACAGTACCCATATCGTTTAATTCCCATTAAACAAAACTATCTAAAAAAAGAGATTCAGTATTTATTGGACAATGACTTCATTGAACCAAGTAATAGTAACTGGAGTTCACCTTGTATACTCGTTCCAAAGCCAGATGGCAGTTACAGGATGTGTACTGACTACAGAAAGGTGAACACATTGACCAAAACAGACACATTCCCTGTTCCACGCATTGACGATTGCATTGATAAAGTGGGAATTGCCACGTTTGTGTCAAAGTTTGTTCTTCTGAATGATTTTGGCAAGTTCCACTGACAGATCGTGCGAAGGAGATATCAGCATTCGTCACTTTGGAGAGTCTGTTCCAGTACAAAGTCATGCCATTTGAAATGAAAAATTCTCCGGCCACGCTCCAGCGGCTCATCAACCGTGTGACTTCTGCTTTGGAAGGATGTGAGACTTACATTGATGGCGTCGTTGTCTACAGCGATACATGGAAAGATCATCTACAGAGAATTCGCGCACTGTTCAATCGACTAAGTGACGCCAAGCTGACAGTCAACCTTGGAAATGCACGTGTGACATTCTTGGGTCATGTTGTAGGTCAGGGTCAGGTAAAACCTGTAGATGCTAAGGTTACTGCTATCTCGCTATTCCAAGACCAACATGTAAGAGACAACTGATGCGTTTCTTGGGTATGGCTGGTTACTACAGAAAATTTTGTCCAAATTTTCAGATATTACTGAGCCTTTAACTCAACTCAAAGGGCAAGTTTTGTTTGCACCGATGAATGTGAATCAGCTTTTGAAAACCTGAAAGCCATACTCAAGAGCGCGCCAGTTCTTTCAGCACCAGATTTTGATTCACCTTTTAAACTGGCTGTAGATGCTAGTGATGTTGCTGCTGGTGCCGTTTTGTTACAAAAAGGTTTATATGGTGTAGATCACCCAATATGTTATTTCTCATGTAAATTTGACAAACATCAGAGAAATTATTCTACAATTGAGAAAGAAAGTTTGGCAACGATAGGCTTTACAACATTTTGATGTTTATGTTACTTCCTCATCATTGCCAATTACTGTATTCAGTTATCACAATCCACTTGTTTTCATAAGTAAGATAAAGAAAACAAAAATCAAAGATTGTTGAAATTGAGTTTGATGTTACAAGAATACAATATTGAAATCAGACATATTAAGGGCAAGGACAATTTGATTGCTGATTGTTTGTCTCGCATATAATGTACATATGTTTGTCAACATTTTTGCTTTTGTAATATAGATTTTTTGCAATAATGTTTTGAATTGCCAATAAAGTTCCAAATTTGAAACTTTCTTTTTTTAAGTGGGGAGTGTCGTGGTATTGTAGTCTATTATTAGACATTGTGGATGTTTCTGGAATATGGGGCTGACGCAATCTTGTATTATGTGGGTCAGACACTTGGAGCTTTCTGGAAGGCTACTGTAAAATTGTATCTAGGTCAGATGATGCGGTAACGCTGTGTATTCTAGAAGTTTCTTGATTGGGTAGAATGATCTGAAATGCCTCATAGAGTATAAATAGCGCATTCAGTCAGTCATTCAGGAGGGAATTCAAACTGGCTTTCATGTGGGTCTGTTATACTGTGTTACTATCTGGATTTACTTGTAACTACGGACTGCTGGAATATTTACTCCTGTGTATTGACTGTTGGCTGCTGCATGGTCTACGCTATTTGTTGATGGCTATCGGATATTGGACATTTACTGGGACTGTGTACAACTGAGCAGTGTTGGATTATCATTATACACAAGAGTGATTTGTGTGCGTCAACAAGGACTGTAAAGTGCACACCGGTATAGCATTGAACAGTAAGACTATATTTTACACATTTATCTGTTGTGTTAACCTTAGTTAAATTGTATATGATTTTAGTATTGTAAATAAATGTTTGATTGTTAATCCTTGACTTCACACGTTTTTCTGTTATGGTAAAAGCTGACGTAACAATATCGATATATCCTATCTTACGAATGTTTCTAAGCAAAAGCTTACAAAATGGTCCAGCAGCAGGCTGAATAGAGATAGAAACAAGTTGGAAACCACATAGTGGTCTGATATGCGACTTGTCAGTAGAAACGATAGAGTAACTTAGCTCCAGAATGTAGAAGTGACAGACACACAACGCGGTTTCTAATTGTTTGTTTGGATTAACCTATTAGTTTTAATTAACTGTAGCCTCTACAGGAAGTACAGAAACCATATATATGTATTGGTACATCACCGGATATGACTGTCTTTTCACAACACTCAAATTAAGAGTTTAAATATTTATTGAAACTTGAGGACCAGGCGATAGGTTCTCAGTTTGATCGTTGTTATTCAAACTAGCCATTCAACCGCTTACTGGGACAGACATGAATTGAATGTTGAATGTAAAAGTTTATGCAAATATTTGTTCAAACAATAGAACAAGACGACAAATGATTGTCTTTGGTGATTTTGTTTAATGATATCACCTGCGATGAAGACATTATCTGTAAAGCACAGTAGTATCTTGCAGAAAGAACCGGTCAACAATTTCAATGATACCGATAGGACACCATGATTTTTTCATTGTGTTTATTATTGTGAAATCATTATAACTGAATTCTTTCGGGTATTCTTTTCTACTAATAATATTTGTTGATGTCATTTTCCGGATTATCCTCCATGTATTCCGTTTACGCTGTTCACTGAACCTGACAAAAAATATCATGAAATAGTTCGACAAACGTGTATTGGGAGACAAATATTATCATTTAACCGGATAAACGCATTTTTTAGGACATTATTTTTCATTTCAATATCATATCTCCATGTAGTCCTGGTCAATTATCATATTCCCTGTCTACAATCGCTGTAGTTTCACAAGACCCTTTCAGTACATAAAACAATACGTTTATAAAATAGATAAAAGCTCTTAATGAACACTAGCCAGATATGAACGATCCATTTAAGAGATATCCTCAGAAAAGAAATCTCCAGGCTATAAAATAAACTCAAAAAAGGTTGACAGCCGAATAAATTATTTTGGGAAGTTAAAGTTTGGAGTATTAATGATAGCGATTTATCAACACTAGTGGGGCATTAAAAGGACTGTTGTCTGGCGAATACCAAAAGTTACTCCCAGGTGTGTGCATCCTCAAGTGAAATCCAAATACTTCCGGGATACCTATTTTAAACGCGTCAAACAATCGTATTTTTCCATTCAGTGAACGGCGATCGAACCTACATATATTTGTAGGTTCAAAACCGGGTTCTTCGACGGCAAATCTTTGAAGCCACAGGAACACAACACATCTGGATGGTGCCTTGTTGGTTGGTAGCGATATGAAGGAAATATTGTTGAAGGCAACGTTAAGCTTAGCTCACCCATGAAACTATTTAAGGTTCGAGAATCTTAGCCATCAGACGATAAGACAAGATCAGATACTGAATATGATCCCATTACCAGCTTAGTTTGAAGAAGGAATCGCACTTAACATCAATATCACACGATCAACAAAATTATAACATAATCCACATAAAACAGAACTTAATCGTGACCAGTTTTCACGCTCCGTCAACAAATGTTTGTAGAGAGATAAATATCAAAGATTCTGTCTAAGAAAATAAAATCTAGGAACATGAGAAAGGTCGTTGAAAGTAATTCACCGGGATATTATTATCGGAGCATCGGTGAAACTCATTTAGGGATTCGTGTGTAGTATAACCAAACGAATAATAATAATTTAAAAGGTAGTAGTTTGTCTACTATGTTACTGCTACTCAAGTCGTCGACATGCGATGCAGAGGCGAGTATGCGCATATACATGTATGTTACTATAGCTTTAGTAACCGACTTTGTTTGTCTGTCCGGTCTGTACGGTCACAGTTTTTGCCGAAATGTAACAAAACTCCATGTATTGGGGGACACGGTAGATAACCTAAGTGAGAACAAAGCTGAGCGAGGACATCGCACACACAATGGGTCGGGGCCGGGAACATAAAATGTAAATGTTCACACTGTAACATTTGTGGCTCTATATGTCGGAATCGAAATATGCCTAGGATAGTATTATAGGTGAACCCCATAAGTGAGGGGAGATGTGGAGTCATAAGGGCGAATGGGAGTCGAGATCATAAAGTTTATCTAGCCGGTAAGCCCACAATTTCGGTATTACGGCCGTGAACTTGGTCAGGATAGTTGTGGGTTCACTGAAGATGACATATGAAACAGAAATATGAAGGGCATCAATATTCCACGTCAGACCGTTATAACATAACGAGAAAAATAAATAAATAAGGATATAAACACCCACTTGAGCTAGGAAATGAACTGTTCATTTACACACTTTAACACGTGCAAGTTTATCTATCATCATATAAATATGTCTAGGGCGGTACCAGAAACATGTCCAATAGGGTATGAGGGAGTCTAATGGGTCAAACCACCGTCCTAATTTTACGCTAGAATGTATGATCTTGGGGACCATAACCTCAACAAGGATTCGTCAGGATATTACACTATGAACAATTCGTTCTCCGTGATCGGTTGTTCGGTGCTGTTTCGATGGAAAAAAATACGATTATATCAGTTATAGATTTCAACATTACTGACACCGTTTAACGCTAAATATAAAGCACGCGGGTGAATTAAACCTCCCGTGATTTAAAACACCACCCGAATACGATAGCTGCCACTCTCCGGGGATAACATGCATGTTTTTTTATTCATACCATGCTTGGAGGCTTCTTGACTCTACGCATCCTCCCCACAGCGCATGCTCCATTCCGCAGGCTCGTTTATCATCCCTGCCTCCAATAGCGGAAGTTGACCTTTACTACGTTGCTATGACGTATAGGGGAAAACCCACGTACGCACGGTTCATTTTCAATCCGGCCGAACAACTCCTTCAATTTTGCACATGCGCGAACTACTTTTCATATGCTCTGTCCAGATAAACAGGGGAAATGATCTCCAGATAATTCTTCCTAACGCTAGTCAACAGAGGTATTATGCAGACTTGAAAAGTAATCGAAATGTTCGGCAAACATCTAATTGACTATATATGATGTCACATCCGCCGATGTGCGCGCGATCCCGAATTCAGGCCAAACGTCTGACTGGTGGCTGGGGTATTATTAGACCCCCAGCGAGGTGGTTTGGCTCTACGTGGATCTCGTGCATGATGGAGTAGGGAACAGTTTCACGAACAACGACTACCGGTACTGAGTTTTCAACCGAAAGATCCTTTGATCCTCATGTCAAAAAATGGACCCGTTTGTGAAATGGTGATCTGGTTTTATTACTCATAGATGGAGAATCTGGTTGTGAAAAGAGTTGTATGTAGAGGGTAAAAATGATCGAGTGATTGCGTTGTGCATTTTCTATTGTAGCTCGATGGAATGTGAGATTAAGTTACGACAATAACAGTATTTATCTTGAACTAGTTCAGCATTCCTCTGCGCTCACATAAGAAAACTTACAACATTTTGTATAGTTTCTGATACACCATATAATGTATATCTTGTATATTCTGGTCAGATTTTGCTGATTTAGATAAATATAATATATTATCTCAATTAAACATTACGTCTGGATATTGTTTAGTAACTTAACGTTCCAAGTTGACGAGCACTCAAGCACTTACCAGGAACCTAATTGATATCAATTGTGTACGCATGATGTTATCATGAGAAGCTTCAGCAGCTAAAAACGTTAAACAATTTGACTGCAGAATCAAGGGAGAGAGAGAGAGAGAGAGAAGTAAGGTTTAATGACGCGTTCAGCAATATATCAGCTATATAACGACAATCAAACAAAATTCTAAGAATTCAAATTAATAACACAGTAAACTAATGCATTAAAAACATGAAAAGTTTATACAACAAACCGATCTCTCTCAAATAATCTAAAATACAATCTTCTTTTACTCGACTAAATAGATCTCTTCCAAAGTAGCTGCTCGATAAAAGTTATCTGTTACAATCTTAAAATCTATACAGTCGATAAGAATATGTTTCACCGTGAGATTTTCGTGGCATGGAATACACCTTGGAACTGGCCTTTTTTTCCAGCAAAAGCAAGAGCGATATCCAAACGAAGCAATCTAAGCTCATCGAACGTCACAGTGATTCAACACTTATATGTTCATTAAGCCACTGTTCCGCTTTCCAGTTTACCAGATTGATGAGCCGCACAAACGGCCTTTCAGAATAAGGAAATAACCTAGACCTGTGATTAAACTGAAGTGGGTGATCAGTTTACTAGTTGATGCACTGATAATTCATTACCCTAACAGATCGAGCGATATTCCGACCAAATAATACAAGGGGTGCTTGGAAGTAGAGAGACAACAGACAGTCATTATCGCTTAATGTCTATGGATAATGATCAATATGGGGATGAATATCCGCATATGTTTGACGAGGACCATGAATACAAACAGACTGTTGTATATGCACTGTTTTGCTTAGGGAAATGAAGGACGCGTTTATATATATCAGGATAATTTGGGGAGTCAGTGAGTCATATTCAGAGTGTGCATTTGTTATGCTATTTCCTTCCCCAATCAGAACATAGAGGCGTGTATCTGATTCCGTGCAAGCCGTTGTTTAGAGCGATTACGGTCGCCAATCCAATGTGCCGAGATGAACAGTAAATGCGTGACTGATATACGATTCCAAACATCTCAAACTTAGCCCGGTCAATGTAGTGGGAATTGCAATGGATTCCTATGAGATACCCCGGACACAGTGTGGTCCCACAGTTATTTAATACTATCTCTTTTTTAAGTTTTTTCTCAGTTTCCAGCCTATGTCAGTGACTTACTAGGTGACTGAGGAAGATGACCCTAAAATGTATTACTGACCAATATATAATTAATCGATGACCGTGGAGGATCGCAATCACAGATGCACAAATTAGCCAACTAGACCCATATCTCATCATGATTTATGTTTAATAACGTTCAATGTACTAACTTTACTTTCTGATGCGCAAGATAAACTGCAAATTAGAGGGGTGCTTGACAGCCCAATCCCACAATAAATAAAATCATTGTTTATTTTAGAATTAGGAAAATGTCAGATCACATAATCTTACTATAAACATCAGTTGTAGGAATAGGAAAGCTGTCTGGCGGCTTTGAAAAGCGATAGCTTTTTAAACGAAATCATTCCCTTTGCATCCAAGATCGAGAACCTTAGCCATAAAACAAGTTCAGATACAGACTATGGTCCTATTACTGGCTTAGCTCGGAGACAAAATCTCACCAAACACCGACATTACAGGGTCAATAAAATATAAAATAATCCACATAAAGCAGAACTTACGTCGCGAATAGTTTTTTTGTTGCATATCATATGTTTAAAGTTTCTAGGCTCCATGTGTATCCTGTGGATCATAAACTAGGACACAGCTTCACGAACAACGGCTATTGAGTTTCCGACAAGAATATCGCTTGACCCTCATCATACAATGTGTCTATGACCAGCTTTGCGAAACAGTGATTTACTTCTGTTACCCATAGATTGAAAATCAGGTGTTATGTAACAGAGTTATATAAAGGATGAAGTTGAATTGAATATATTGTTGCATTGTGGATTTTCTGGTTTAGATCGATGGAATTTGAGGTGAGGTTACGATCACTGAACAGTATTTATTTTGAATTAGTTCCGAGTTCCACTGTGCCGAAATTACAAGAGAGACGATATTATGTAGGGCTTTGATTATCCGCATAATGTAGGCAAATTTTGCATTGTACTCGAGTACTCCAGCACTTGTTAGAATAACTTTGAGATCAGAGTGAGTGGCAATATGCTTGGCTTCTAACAGGAACCCAACTGATATCAAAATGTATATGCACGATTATATCATTAGGAGCCTTATCAGCTGACGCGATTAATAATTTGGTTCCGGAATTTCAAACTGACAAAAACAAAACGCGACTTCAAAATATTGTTTCTGTGAATTAACTGCGTGGCTCTGACGAACTAGAAACCCACAGGAAGTTCGGAAATCCTATTGGTACAACGATGTATATGACTGCGTTCTCACACGAGCATCCAGCTTAGATCACCCTTTAGTATTTAGTTGCGAACAACTGTTGCTTTAAACCTGTTGTGAAATATAGGATTTCTTAGCCATCATACTTTTGTCAATTTTATTATACTAACTTTTCTTTATTTTGCCTTGAGTGAAGATTCATGATTTAATAAGCTTTCTCACTGTACCTTATTATCGGTTTTTGGTCCTGAATGCTGCCTGTTAATACAAACATCCTATCCAACGACCTATAGGGTCAGGCATTGTCAGTTATCTTCTATGTGAAATTTTACTTGACTATACATTCAGCAGGCGTCAGATTCGATCTTCGATACTCAGCTATATGATAGTTTGGAGACAGTTAACCAATTTCATTGTCATAACTGTAATGAGAGTTTATTCGAGACAGTATAAAAGAGAATGTTTGGCGTTTTCAA
>JAVTVY010008747.1:0-42767 GCA_036873755.1 Hanleya hanleyi | reverse complement strand
CCAACAACCAAAAAACAACCTACACAACATCAAACCAAAATGTCACATCACCTATATCAAAATACAAAGACATCACCAACATCAAAATCAACTCAAAAGAGTGTGCTAGATGGCGCCACATGCCATTGCCCACTGCCAATCTGCATTGCCCCCTAACATTACCAATGCTAAAAGAGAACTAAACTGAAGCATTGTCCAAACCGGTCATCATGCATCAACATTTTACTGCAGGAACCCCCATGTTCCCAATAACCAGGGCCTTCTTCCTAAAGTCAACGACACAGCCATAAGCGGACAGAAAGTCCGAGCCCAGTAACAAATCCTGAACCACCGGGGCTACAACCATGCCTCCAAAACAGTTAAACCCTGCAATGGAAAGGGGAACCTGTCGAACCAACATTCCCATACTGGCCGTACCCTGAAATGCACCAGTTAGCTTAATGGGAGTGGATGACAGTCCCATAAGCCCTAACGTTCCAAATAATTCCGGACTCATCACTGTTACCGGAGAAGCAGTATCCACTATCGCACTCACTGGAAGGGACCCGACCCTGACCGGAACTACCATTGCCCCCTCCCGAGCCCCAGACACGGTAATGCCTCTAACGGCAGCAGTCGACCCGGCACCATCCGACGAGGCAGGTCCTCCTGTGGTAACCAACCCGTCCAGATTAGTGCGAATGGGGCAACTTCGACTTATGTGCCCTAATTGGCGACAAAGATGGCATCGTATTTGGGGACATCGGAAGCTCTTATGCCCGTTTTTCCCACAAGAGTAACAGGTAACTCTGTTAATAGGGGCTTCACAGGCTACCGGTAGCTTGGGAGGAGTAACAAGTCTCAATGGAGACTCACCCCGACCCTCCCGTAAAAAATCCCCTCCCACAGGCTCGAGTTCTGTGGAAACTAGACGGACCTCTGCTACATTCAAAGCTTGATGATTATAAAGTGAGGCGTTGACACATGTCAACGCATCCTGAATAGTTCTGGGGTCTTTCTCCATAGCAAACAAAACTATAGCCTGTGGTTCATGACAACCTTTGAAAAATTGTTCCACAGCTAACGATTCGACTAACTCACGTGGAGCCCCCGGATAACCCTTCACAGCTAACTCAACACACCTATAAGCAAAATCAGCCAAAGTGTCATCGGCCCCCCGCTCCTCCAACTGCAACCGATGTCGGATTGCTTGAGGAGGCTCGAGATCGCCATACCGTTTGTCTAAGGCTTCAAACAGCTCAGCGAAAGAATTACAAACTGCTTTCGGTAAGAAAGAGTAATACTCGATGGCCTTGCCATGCATGCACTCAGTCAAACGCTTTAGAGATTTGGCCTTGCTCCACTTCCGATCTTGAGCTTCTAATTCAAATTTAATTTTAAACGGCGACCAACCTTTGGCATCGCCGGAAAAAACTAATGTTTTCGGAAGTGGACGGCTGCTACTACGTGTAAAAGGTGATGCTGAGGGGCTACGGCCACGTGATGTTAAAGGGCTACGGCTACGCCAGCGTACTGTTTGAGGACCACGGAGAAGTCGACGTGATCTCGAACTCGCTTTATGTTGCCGGATATGCTGCGAAACATTTGACTCTATTAACTTATCTCCCTTGTTCTCCTGACCAGGAGCAATGCCAGAATGATCAATGGATGGAGAGGAATGGCTACCTTTGTGCTCCTCCCCAACCGTACTATGTGACGGGACGAAAGGGTCAGAGATGGGCACAGAAAGGTGCTCCACCCTCTGATGATGCTCTGACCCCTCACAAGCATCCACCACTCCTGCATCCATATAATGTGCATGCTGGGTACCCTCACCAGAATTACATTCCCCACCCCCCAACCCCGGCGTTTGCACTACATTGACCCCAGACAAGTTTTCCTGCTCATCATTACCCGTTGTCAGCCTAACCGCACTGCCACCAGCTTGCACTGAACTAACATCAGCCCCCACCCCTCTAACCATTGGACTAGTCCCCTGGCCCTGCATCATTGTCATTATCATTCCCAGTTGTTCCCCCACTGTTTCCCACTTCTCCTGGTTAGATACCAGCTGATCGATTTTGATAACACATTCTGTCAAGGTCTGCGAGAGACTCTGAACAACAGATTCCGTTTCCCCCCTTAAATTTTGAATGTGATTTTCCATCTCAGTTCGCAATTCGCCTACATGTTTTTCAATTAAATCTGAAACATACTCAGGGCAAATGGAAACATCTACCCCATTAATAAGAGAATTCTCCATCAAAGGATTCTTCTGGAATTGTTCAATATTATGTGCCATTGATACGTCTACTGGTACCAGTTCTGTCATGGTGTGAATTGTGGGACTCTACAAAAATGCAAATGAAAATATTCAATAAACTGCAATACTCACTTCCAAAATGGCTGCCATGAAATAAATTTACCTGCCTTACTTGATTTGTCAAAATAATATTAACCAGACTCGCCTCCAATGGTACAAATCTAGCTACAATAAATTCCAACCAAGCTGCAGGAAAAATAAAATGCACAGCTCCAAATTTACCGGTCAACCAACTTGACAGCAATGGCTGTGATGCACAATAAATTCTGTTTTCTGTATAAAACAGAACTAAGTGGTTGTGTCAACTACTCACACTCACTGAGTTTCCACTCCAGAAACTCACTGGAAAATATGAAGCACTTATGAGCTGAACGCACACACGTTACCGCAGTCAATGCGCTCTAGTGTGCTTATTCAACTCAAATCCATCAGAAAAAAACAAAAAAACAAGACCCTTCAAAACAAGTGCATCACGCGTTACCGCAGTCAACGCATTGTTGCAACTTCCCTGTGGAGTCCAAAAACTAGAAACAAACCAAGCCAAATAAAATACAAAATAATCGCTGTCTCTAGTGGCCCAGTTAGTGCCTAAGGGCTCAATAGAATGTGGGTTGAATACCAAACAATCATCAAATGGTGTCAATCAATACCAAATGAGACGGAGTTATCAACAATCAAAGTCTATTTCCCAAAATAAATAGGATCAAAATTCACCAAGTTGGAATTTTGCAATCAACTAAATTATGGATGCTTATCTATTCAAAATGTCTTTCAAATGTTCCCAAAATCAACTGGTGTTGCCCAACAATACCCGATTACACTCTAATCAGGTGCAATGTTGATGCCACACCAATTGTTTTTATTTTTTATTTTTTTATTTTTTTTCTAAATGTAAGAGTGTGTGTTTTAATAAACACCAATCACTCAACCAAAATCAGATGGTGTCACTTGACACCACCAGACCACTATGTAATTGAGTGTAGCGCCGATATGTCAACACTCAAAAGAACAAATTTTAATTTTTTTTTTTTTTTTTCAAAGTAAACCCAAGGACGAGTGTTTGAGTAAACACCAAACTCTCAATCAAAATCAGATGGTGTCACTTAACACCACCAGACCACAATCAAATTGAGTGCAGTGTTGATATGTCAACACTCAAATCTCAAAATACAACCAGAGGTTGTGTTGTATTGAATACCAAACAAGTAAATCTATTGAAACATTAATTTGAATGTTCTATGCCATGGCTAGCAAGAATTTCAATCAAATGAGAGAAAATCCCCCCACATTCAACATAAGCACCAGCTAATCCCTCGCGCAATAGCTACCAGGTCAGGCCAGGTGAACTTGACGATGAAATTGGGCGAATTCCACAAATTACTAAATTGAACTCTAGCCTTAGGCCATAGATTTTCAGTCAATGTCCCAATCAAATTCAAAAAAAAAACCGACCACCGGAAAAGTCAACGTAGTTTGACCGATAATACAAAGTCAAACTAAATATTGCTATACATTTTAGTCGACCACACCAGTGAAAAATGGTCAACAGAAATTGACAGTGCTATAGACTCCCCGAGCAAGTCTCGATACGACAACCGTGCAAAACTATACCAGTGGCACAGCAAGAATAACCACAATTTGTCAGCAGCACGACTGATGAATCCATGTACATCACAAGGTCATGCAGTACATAACCTTGTATCCCAAACTCACCGAACCAAACGGAAATGACTAATCTGACCGCGTTCAGTCACTAAAACTTCATCCCATGCTCAAAATCTTCTCCAAAAACCCCAACATTACCAACCCAATCAAGCACATACAAAATATAATTATCATGGAACAGGACTATGAACAAAACACAAAAATACACATATGGACACACAAACAGTACCGGTACACATACATGACAACACAAACATTAACATATAAACCATTCAAATATTGCACCTGTCAAAATCTTTATCCCAACTTCTACTCCTAATTTTCCCTACCAAATACTATCTCCGAAAAAAAAAAAAAAAAAAAAAAACTTCAAAATTCACCAAATCACACAAAATTCTAGCTAAATCTAAGGTGCAATATTGAAGGCCACCAGCAGGCAAGTCTGCCCGCTACACTGGCCATCTAACCAACCTAAACAATTACAATCCTATTCCTTTTTATTCCCGAATGTAACCCTTCAAGTTACTGTCGTTGTTGTTGTTGTTGTTCCAAATAACAACAACAACGTGTCAGTAAACTCGCAAAATTTTCAAAAGGAACGCGAACTCAAACCAAATTGTAACCTGGGGTAGTTCAAAATAACCCCGCTTCACTCGCGATAAATTATACCCAGACAAATATGGCAAATCAAGTCGATCTGACGAAAGAGAAGACTATCAAGGGTCCAATTTTCGTCACAACACACAGATTGTTTCTGGCTAAATTCACGAAACAATCATTGTCAAACTACTCCATATATTGCACAGAGCTTCAGAACTATTGCTGTATAATCTTTAGTTCACAACCAATGAAAGTCAAATCAATTTCATTTGGAAAATCCGCCATCGCGAAAAAACGTGACCATGACGACGAGAAAAAAAAATATTCCAGAACTTCGCTGGAAGCTCAAATTTTCACAAAACCCCTTTCATAAAGTAACACACTTCCAGTTTATATCGACCCAATCGTAACTGAAAGCCAACAAGTTTGTCAGGACTCTGAAATGAAGATTTTCACACCCCAATTTTCAAAAATCCAAAGATGGCCGCCGGACTTGGCACTGCACTCAGTTCACTATCGAGCGAAAAATTGTCGAAAAATAATCACAATTCTACGCTTGATATTTTAACTTCTGACACCAATTGTAGTAACTTTAGCTACCTAGATATTAGCCAGTATAGAAGACAGGCCTACCTGCAGGTTAAAACTGTGAGAGAAGTCGTCAGTAGGTCTTGTCAGTCCCCAGGTAGTTTCTTCTCTAGCTTCTCTTGGAAGCCCGCGAGTTACTCTCATTGGCTAGAGGGCAATCAGCGCCCTCTACCAAGGGGAGAGAGAGAGAGAGCGGAGACAACTCTTGTAATATTAAAGCAATTGTCTCCCCTGCTACACTGACCTAATGTTCGTTAATCGTCGTGATATGTGAGAAAACCTATTCTTACTACAGAATCTCTCCAGCTCATGTCAATATCTTGTTAATCTCTCCAGTTCATGTCAATATCTAGGGAATGTCTCCAGTTCATGTCAATATCTAGGGAATCTCTCCAATTCATGTCAATATCTTGTTAATCTCTCCAGTTCATGTCAATATCTAGAGAATCTCTCCAGTTCATGTCAATATCTTGTTAATCTCTCCAGTTCATGTCAATCTCTAGAGAATCTCTCCAGTTCATGTCAATATCTAGATAATCTCTCCAGTTCATGTCAATATCTAGAGAATCTCTTCAATTCATCTCAATATCTAGGGAATTTCTCCAGTTCACGTTAATATCGTGTTAATCTTCTCCATTCATGTCAATATCTTGGGAATCTCTCCAGTTCATGTCGGTATCTATGGAATCTCTCCAGTTTATGTCGAAATCATGGGAATCAGTCCAGTTCATGTCAATATTTAGGGAATATGTCTCATTAATGGCAATTTTTGGGGAATATTCCCCATTCATGTCAATATCTAGAAATCTCTCCAGTTCTTGGGAATCTCTCTCATTCATGACAATATCTTGCGAATCTTCGTCATTCATGTCAATATCTTGGGAATCGTCCCCATTCATGTCAATATGTAAGGAATCTCCAATTCATGTCAATATCTTGTTAATCTTCCCCATTCATGTCAATATCTTGGGAATCTCTCCCGTTCATGTCAATATCTACAGAATATCTCTCATTCATAAAAAAAATTGGGAATCTTCCCCATTCATGTCAATAATGAAAGAATCTCTTCAATGAATGTCAATATTTTAGGAATCTCTCCCATTCATGTCAATTTATTGTTTTATTTACATTATCCATTCCATTATTTGGGGTTTCATGAGGGGTTATTCATGAGTATTTGATGTAATAGTTCAAATCTAATTTGAATATCCCAGATATGCCAATATGTTGCAGAGCTTTTGTGTCCTGTTAATCTTATTGTTGTTTTAATTGGGTCTTCTCAATATTCCATACATTGACATTTTTACATTCATTCATATATTAATGTCAAAAGGTTAACCCCTTGTTCAATTTTTGGGGACAAGAGTCAATATTTTGGTGATTCAAGTCAATTCTGGCACTTCATAAAAATATTTTGGGTTTTATTCAAGTCAATTTTGTGGGGCTTAGAGCAAGTCAATATTTGGGGTTTTATTCAACTTTCTGAAGTTCAACACAATTTCATATTTTGGGTTTTATTCAAGTCAATTTTCTTTGGAATCCTTTGAGACAGAGGTTCAATACAAGTCAATATTTTGGGTTTTACTCACGTCAATTTTCTGGAGCTTAACACAAGTCAATATTTTGGGTTTTATTCAAGTCAATTTTCTGGGGCCTAATATGAGACAATATTTTTATGTGTATCTCGCCAATATTTTGTGGTTTTCTTCAGCTTTGGAGCTTCATTAGAGTCAATATTAAAGGGCTTTATGTAGGTCAACAGTGTGGGACTTGCCTCCTGTCAATAAGTGTAGAGCCATTATATTCAATATTTCAGGTCTTGGGTCAATAATTTAGGCTTTTAATCAAGGGAATATATTGGGAATATATTCAAGATTTGGGCTTTTATTCAATATCTTCAGCTTCAATTGGGTCAATATCTTGAAGTTTCACCGAAGTCATTATTATTCATTTATTCATATCAAAACTGAAAGCTTTGCGAGTGTTATTCATGTGAATATATGGACAATTTTCAATGTTATTTCGCCAGTATTATATTCCAAATAACGGTCAGGCGATGATGGCCAAATTAACTTCAATTTTATCTTAACCGTAGTACTTTCGTAAGTTTACATCATATTCAAGAAAATCTTCTAAATTATAGGATTTATACCCTGCTTCTTGTTTTACAATTTTTATCTTAACCGTAGTACTTTCGTAAGTTTACATCATATTCAAGAAAATCTTCTAAATTATAGGATTTATACCCTGCTTCTTGTTTTACAATTTTTATCTTAACCGTAGTACTTTCGTAAGTTTACATCATATTCAAGAAAATCTTCTAAATTATAGGATTTATACCCTGCTTCTTGTTTTACGACTTTAATTTGAACAATTTCCGTGTGATTACTGTTATTGTAGAGCACAGTGCCACAAGCATGTCGGAACTTGTGACATTAATATGGAGTGAATAACCATGTCACAATGCTACATTGTCACAATTAAATCTATCTCAATCTCTGCACTGCCTCAACATCTCGCAGACAGCGCAGCATGTGTGAAGACCGACGACAAAAGAGGCTGTGCCGACTTTTCACTCGCTGTTTTGGAATCCTTGGAGACAGAATACGACTGAAATTCAGAGAATTTTTCATTATTTTTTATTATTCACATTTTTGTCCTGAATATGACATAGACTTACGCAAGTACCACAGTTACGCTTTAACACTAATAACCGATGAGGGTCTGGGATACGGTGTAAACACACAAAAATATGCCATGCTGGTGCTGAAAGAGTGATATCTAGCTCTCGCTGTCTGTCACCGCAGGGTGACAGCGCCCCCTACTACCCCGACACAAAGACCAAATAAGGTAATAAAATGGAGTACAGTCGCACCTGCATGATGCTCTCTTCGACACGAATTCTCTCGCTAACAATGTGGGAGAGTGGCGTCTGCTACAATGTATCAAATATAACAGACCTCGTCATGCATTGATAAACACATGCAGTCAGACCAGGCGGGTAACACAAGATAACAACTCAAACCTTCAGATCATATCCATATACAATATATACGATGACCGTTTAACAAAGAGGGGCCATCCACAAATGCCAGAATTTTTATTCTGAAGTCAAACTAAAATCCAAATATCTGGGTAAAAACAGGGTATCAATTGATTTTCACCACAAGGGAAAATGAACTCAAACATTAAATTGGTTTATAGAAGTTGGAATTCAAATTAAGATATTAAAATGCAACAGCATCATCCTATCAGAGAATTACAAAAATAACTCTTTTATTATAATTTTGGGTGCAATTTTTTTTTTCCCATAGATCATGGAGTTTGCAAATGTTTCAATACTTTGAATGCCGAGCATACAATAAATTAAATTAAATTTAACATGATCAGTCTGTCATGCATTTGGATAATTTTACAGCTATGTTCGGACATCTATCGACAGCCCCGTGATTTCTGTAAGATTACATAAAAAGTACAGAAAATAGTGGGAAATATAGCAGATCAGAATTATATGTACAAAGTAGTTGTCCAATCAGTCACAAGCAACATACACACATACAGTCATTCATTTCATAGATGTTCAACCAACAGGCACAGCGAGGGCTGTTCCAGAAAAATGTACATTGTGGGGGTGGGTGGGGGGGGAGCAAGAAGCACTTTTTCCATCCCCCATACAGTCTAAAGAACATAGAATTAGTAGACAGCCCATATGCCAAATTTATACATAGCCTTCTGTCCGATGTCCATTTTTTTTTGAAACAGCCATAATATAATTATCATTGGTATATCAATTGTTTAGAGAAAGCAAAGGTGAAGATAATAGTTGGGTTAAAGTATTTCGGAGTGAAATGACAACATACTCAATGAAATTAATTATTATTGGCAATTCTCTCCCTTGTTTTGCTATTCTTGGGGTATTTTAGGAAATGTTACAAAGTATAACAAAAACTATTTTATGTAAATCGCATAATTGAACAAGGGGCTGCCTTTTGACAAGAATGCAGATTCCAAATGGGTTCATTTCACGGTAAAGTAATTTCAGTTAAAGAATACTGGAGGTGTTTTTGACAATGAGTTATAGAAACTCGATCTGTAAGTTATATTCTGGATATAGCCCGATGTTCACATGGCAAGGGAGATAACTGCCCATATCAAAATTCTATTTGAGATCAGTGAATTATCATGATTAGAGATTTAGTACTAAATCAAAATCGTAACCCTTGTCACATGTATTGTGTTTCTGGTAATGTGGTTGGGAAAGAGGGAGGGATCTTGGTATATGCTCCGCCCTCACAACCCTTGCCCCGCCTACTCACCATACAATTGGACGTAAACTGTGAGTGACCCGCCTGAAGATCGGCTGCCAATTGATGGGCACTGCCGATCTCCGTATAATTGACTAGAAAGACATCTCGACTCTGGATGATCCAATCAAACATCTGCAAAAAATGAAAAGTGTACCATTAAAAAAGTATCATATCAGAACGAGTCTAAACGATTCATCAAATATGAATTCCACATGGTAAGTTGTCGGTTTCGTAATATTGTTCATTCCTCAAATCTAGAGCTGGGATTTTCCAAAATTTGTTATGATTTTGATAGTTTAACATCTGATTCTCCATCAGTAGGTCATTGAAATTGCACTCTCTTTGACCCAATCGTGAGACAACTGGTGTGAATCAAACCAAGATACATAGTTCAATCTACATTTCCCCCATATGTAATGTTTTAACCATAATTGCAAATAAATCTGAATGGTTGATGTACAGTGCCATTTTTTTATACTACATGTAGTTCTAATAACATAACAGTTCATTATCCCATTTTGCATCATGAGAGACACTATATTTTCAGGTTTATATTTTATCAGGTGACAAGCACTATGTAATGCATGTAGATAGACCAGTAAACTTCTGTTGTATAATTTTGTTCATCATTCTAATATTGCTAATGTATATATCTAATGTATGTAGAACAATGAAGACCTTATCGATATCGATTTCCACATCCCGATATTTATTATCTCAACATTTAGCTGTTTTTGCCTCGAGCAATGGAAATTGAATTTTAGAATTATTCAGGTTGAAGGGTTAGTGTCCAAACCTTGCTGACATCATCTTCAAAGAGTCGAAGTTGAAAGCACTGTTCAAGGCGGATCTTCTTAGCCTGCCATAACTGGTTGAGATGTTGTCGAGTGGAGTGGAGGTTCTCTAATAGTTGTGAGATCTGTGGTACGGACGTCTGAAAGTCTGCATTCCCTGATATCATCGTCGGCTTGGCTCCCATCGCTGGAACATTCACACATATTACATTAGTGACCATGCTGGTGTACATGTATAGTTTAAATTTACATGAAGTGATTGATTAAAAGGTAATTTGGACTACTCCATAAAATAGTTAATTATTGGAAGCAGGATACTTTCAAAATTATATCATCAAGAATATCAGTACCTGGCAAATGATGCAGGAGTTTTTGAAGACTTGGCAAGTGCTCACCGAACGCAGTCTGAATCTTGATGAAACATGGATTCGAGTATTCATGGAGAAAAATACTCAAGATTTGTAATGGGGATGCAGGAAACAATGTCAGTGCTCCACGAACAAATGAGCGAGTTTCACAACCTGGCAAACAATACACACAATTTGAACCATGGGACTTGGCATACAAGGAAACATGCTCTACCGAATATGGTCTTTCTCTTGAAAATATACTATTGTACCCAGCTCTGTATGACTTCCTCACCAACACCATTGTTACACTGGACCCTCTGTTATAAGTAAGACATCACCTACCCAAGCGAGAAATGACTGTGGCTGAAACCCATCATCAAAAATTCTACAGGTCAAATATGTCATGTGCCTTCATGTTTGGTTGATTACTTTGTAGCATGTCGACCCGGACATTGTGTTTAGTCCTGCATTAGATGTAGCTGTCTGGCTGAGAATTGTTCAAGTGCAGACTTATACTACACAGCCACCCTTTTGACCAGCTAAATATTATGTCACCATTCTGCTTTATTCTGCCGTGCCATTTCACAATGGTATTTGAGGGCATATAATGCAGAGCTAGGTATGATAGTATAACCTACAGTAATCCCTCTAATAATTCAATCACAGGAAGTGAAATCTACCATCATGAAATCAGGGGTGATCAAATTTATTAGAACAGGAAGTTGACAAAATGGTTCAAAATCATGCATATTATCCGTCATTTCTTTCTTATTTCAATCATTTAGGAGGGTGATCCAATTTATTAGAATAACCAATTGATTTTTGTCCCCAAAATCGAAGACAATTGAAGTTTGATAGGAGATTGAATTATTAGAGGGATTAGGGGGTGGGTGAGTGATTGAGTAGTAGGATTTAATGTTGTTTTCAACATTTTTTCAGTCATATCATGACGGTGCCTATATGTGCCAGAACACGAGAGTGTCCACAGTTCCTATTATTCTGGACACTGAGTACTGACCGAGCTCAACGTTGCTTAACTTCGGTGATCTAACGAGAACCGGTGTGCCCAACGTGATACACAGTAAAGGGATTAGGTTTGCATAGAAAGAGTAATTCAGTATTTGAATGACAAGAGTAACCTGGAGCAAACCATACTTTGTCCTGGTGCTCAGATAAGCAAGACATTGTGGATCATTATCCTAATACTGCTTATTGAGATTAGAACCCTAGACTGTCACCCACACATTAAAATTCTGCTCTACCAACACTGGAATATTACCTGGACGTCCCGACTCGTCCCCGGTGATACATGTTAAAATGTGGTGACCTTCAATAGCCAGCTGTTCGACTGGCGCTCGGAGCACACGTTTCCGCACATAGTTGTGTTCCTCTAGCATCCCCTGGGCCCCGACGACATCATCCGGTAACTCTGGGGACGTCAGGATTTCCGCTAATTCATCCAACTTTTCCAGAAGATCCAACGCTTTCCATATAAATTCTTCTAACATCTGAAATGACAAATAGTAACTCAGAAATTATTTGAATAGCAGATAAGACAAGCAATACAATATGTCTGTCACAGAATTTTTCAAACAACTTACGGCTGAGAGTGAGTCTATATAAAAACACCAGCATCGACAAGGGCCATAACTCTGAAAATATGACCTGAATCAATTCCTATTCTAAGCAGACAAAATCTTCCCCGACATCAAGATGGAAATTTAAATGGGTTTCACTGGCACATAGTTTTCTCATTGTACCAATGTGTTAATCCATAAATATACTGTTCAGAAAGTCATGGCTGTTCGAGAAATACAGCATAGCCTCGCTATTAGATGCCTCAGTATAGTACAGGTTCTGATACAAGGCTGGAACTATGGTGTCCCCCAAATTTATCAATGCATACATCGTTACAACCATTTTAGAAGACTGAATATTTTTACAGTGTCTCAAATTTGATGTCCTAATATCGTTCAGCATTACAAAAGTTAAATTTTAACAACCACCCATAGCAATCGATTTCTCTATCTTTGCATTATTATAATGTGAAATTAGGTGCCTTTCCTCACTCAGTTTCTCTGATTGATGAAATATCCTAAGAATGATAACCTGTATATGGTTATGTACTCACCAGGCGAAGCTGTATCCATTGTTCATGATCGTACTCCAACGTACCATCAAACTCCCGTGTTAATTGACTGGGATCTATCACTTTGGTTAAATTATCTACTGAGATCATACTGGTCTGTGGAGAAAAGAAGATACAGACATTCAACTGGTCATATAAAAGAGGAGATACTTTTACACTTATTCCTCGACAAAGGAGATTGTTTGGATTTATTAAGATCATATTACTGGACATTTTTTCATGATCTAAGTTGAATGATGGTGCCAACATTGTGAAAAGCTTAAATCATAAATTGATGTGAAATTTCTTTCAAAACATCATAAATCTTGCTCAAAATTGTTGTCCCAGTATTATTTGATGAATTTCATAAAATCAAAAAAGTACTGTTCATGGTTCTGGTACAACAGTTGAATTCATGGAGTTTTTATACAAGTTGGAGGTCATCTCATCTCAAACCTCAAATCTCCTCTCCATCTTAAAATCTCACCTCAAACTTATACTTAGCACTACCCAGGCTGGTTCTCTGTTTCTCCCAGAACTTCTCTGGTTTTATTATGTAAGCTACATGGATGTTGCCTGGGAAACATTCCTGTGTAATAGAATAATGAAATCATGATGTAGGCCTAACACTATTGAAACTTTTTTCAATCCTAGAATTCGTCAGATCACATCAATAACACAAAATATATCAGAATATTAAATTGAAATGTCCAAAGAGAAGTAACTTTGATACATGTATCTAAAACTGGGGCTGACTGAACCTACAGAAAAGGTATTTAAAATAACGTAATCATTCAATTGGGGGGGGGGCGGAGCAGAAGTATTTTAGAACACCTTTCATCATTTTTCAGAAAATTTCATGTTTTGCATGTCATTCCTTTGAAAGTTATTCCTTTCTCTGTACACCAGTTTGAGACCCTTTGTTGCTACATGTACATGTAGTCCTTTTTATAACGGCATCAATATTAAAATGCTTTAGTAATACACTGTATGTACAAGTTTTTCTTTCTTCTACTATAGTTTACCTGTAAAGCTTTGAGAATATGTCTGCCATGTAATATAGTTTACCTGTAAAGCTTTGAGAAAAGGTCTGCCATGTAATATAGTTTACCTGTAAAGCTTTGAGTATAGGTCTGCCATGTAATATAGTTTACCTGTAAAGCTTTGAATATAAGTCTGCCATAGATATAGCTCACCTGTAAAGCTTTGAGTATAGGTCTGCCATGTAATATAGTTTACCTGTAAAGCTTTGAATATAAGTCTGCCATAGATATAGCTCACCTGTAAAGCTTTGAGTATAGGTCTGCCATGTAATATAGTTTACCTGTAAAGCTTTCAGTATAGGTTTGACGGTCTGCCATGTGGACCCTCTCATGTCCAGGATGACGGAGAATCCCCGCTCCTTGACATCCTCGCTGTAAATACAAACACTACAACCATCAGTTCAAACAAACTTTGTTCTATGATTGGAAGAAATAATCAGCCTGAATAATTGTGAATTTATTTTTCAATGGATTCATATTCACTGGTTTTGACTTGACATTAAATAGACTTTTCTCCTGCCTTCTTCATGTACATGTAGGACGGTAACAACCAAAATGAATAGAGTTGCATATCCAAGGATGTTATTTAACTTAAATGACTGAGAAAAGAGAAATTTGGACCAGTCGAATTTCATGAAATAACTTTCTCCTGCCTAGAAATTATCCATGCTTAGTGTCCTGATTCTGTGACTATTTATAATAAGCAGGGGTGATGAGATAGCTCTCAATGTAAGCTTATCACAAGGGAACCGGCTATTGAAGTTAAAAACTCATTCCTATATGCCAGATTACATGGACAGGGGAAAGCCTGTATGGTCCATTTGCATAGCCAATATTGTACTTATTCGGAACATACTGGTGATCGCGCCATGTCAAACAGGATTTTAGGCTGTTTTCATTTCATTTCTCTCTAGCAAATTATGTTCCCAATTACATGTAACTATCAGAATATGTCAAATTTGAGAAATATCAATACAAAAATATACAAAGTGTATTATTTCTATATATACATGTATATTATTACAATCTTGTCAGAACAATCTGTGCGATGGTCCCTTGATATACACACAAATAAGCTCTAGCTACCTGGAAGGTCTGAGCCCTGCTTGGACCATGGTAGCAGGTTGAAATGTTTTGTTCACTTGGGCCAACTACTCTATTCAATGGAACATAGTTTTCGGATTGGCGAAACAATCTGTTTTGTTCAGTAGCTGTTTACAGCTACAAAATCTGCTCTGACAATATAATGTGCAATTAAATACTTCAAAGAATACTTTTATAAAGAATGAGCATTTTGTACACTTCTCATTGTCATCCACCATTTTTTACAGATATTTCTTGTTTATTTTATTTTCATCTACATGTACATGTAGATTTAGCACACATCATACATGTATTGATATTTGAACAATGTTACACTTTCTGACAGTTAAAACAGAACATACATGTTCATGTACTTGATTTACTGGAGAGAAACTTAACGAAAAGAGACTAAAATCATTTTTGAAAGGACTTGTCAAGATGGGGAAAACCTGACCGCTTATGATCTGTGAATAATTCAGATAAATGTCAATGGGGTTAAATTATGGACTCAATGACAAAGTGGTTTCAGAACAAGGGAGATAATCAAAATCTCTCACATAATTATCAGAGCTGGAACAGCTATAAAGATGCAGAGCTCAGGGCTTGTTTTCATGTATTTCACACTTTGGTTACACTTCACTCAATATTAATTGATTTCAGCTTGTGGTATTTTCCAGTTGAGCGTCCATTTTCATTTACAGGCATTTATTATACATTTTAAGTAGTTTCATGCTCCAAGATGATAGAATATTTTTGTCAAAATTTCAATATAAAGTCCTGTAATACATGTATATGCAATGTACATACGTATAAATCTACAAGATCATTAAACATTTACATTACATGAACCATTTACAAAATTACAGAACCATGTATAAATTTAGAGGACCATGTGTAAGTCTACAGGACCAAGTGTAAGTTTACAGGACAAAGTACAAATTTTCAGGACCATGTGTAAGTTTACAGGACCAAGTGTAAGTTTACAGGACCAAGTACAAATTTTCAGGACCATGTGTAAGTTTACAGGACCAAGTGCAAGTTTACAGAACCAAGTACAAATGTTCACGACCATGTGTAAGTTTACAGGACCAAGTGTAAGTTTACAGGACCAAGTGTAGGTTTACAGGACCAAGTACAAATTTTCAGGACCATGTGTAAATCCACAGGATCATGTTTTTATAAATTTACAAGAACATGTATAAATTTGGGTGCGGAAATGAATTTTGCCCGTGCTCCAGTGAATCTCTGTCATACAGTGTACATGTAGACTGTATGGTATAGGTTTTAGC
Organism: Hanleya hanleyi; assembly: GCA_036873755.1. Classification (NCBI taxonomy): domain Eukaryota; kingdom Metazoa; phylum Mollusca; class Polyplacophora; order Lepidopleurida; family Hanleyidae; genus Hanleya; species Hanleya hanleyi. Next base: position 26,618 of record JAVTVY010008747.1, on the reverse strand, counting down.
CAGAAGCAGATATTCCCACATCAGATGGTAGACAGCATTCTTGACAAAACAATGGCAATCATTTCTAGATCAGACAGATGTCAGAACACATGGTGCAAAGCTGCCCACGATGTATATGTAATTGAACAATGGGTTTATAATTAGAAACATGAAGTTAATATATATGTGTTGAATATTCTTTTTGAAAAAAAAAACAGTGAACAGGATAACAGTCACATTATCAATGTCTGCATCATCATGAGAATGTAACATGTAGCTGAAAACTGCTTTTGGCATTTTAATGATTTTTACATGTATGTGTGTAGTTGATTCATCCCTATTTTACTTTGTTGCCAGAAAAATGTTCTTGGTGAATGTAAGCCTCCACCATCTCCCCCAAAATAAAATTCCATGCATGTACTTGATCCATTCCCATTTCAGTTTGATGCCAAATAATTGTCCGTAATGAAAGCATCCACCAACCCCATGCACCTCCACCCAAAAATATGCCTCCATTATTTTTCTGAACTATCATACATGTACATGTAATAATAGCATACCGGTCTCCTAAAATTGCTACATACATGCAGTGGCAAAATCTTCTTATATTTAATATACATCACTTCCACATGTTCTCCTTGGTGAACGTTTTCTTACACAGTCCACATTTTATACAACATTACCACTACCATAACTTTGGAGAAATGCCATTCAACTAATGCAATGTGATGTAAATAATAATAATGATATATTATTTGTACATTCAGTAGTGTACATGTTATTTTTGTTCCACGACATTTGATTGGATGATAGAGTTCATTTCCATCTGTACATGTACAGTATCTGCCTTACTTTGGAACACTGGCCAAATATTTCATCAATTTCTTCAGGTCTTCATGTTTTAACCGTTCGGGATGCGTGTGTGACGGAAACGTTAGAATGGCTCCTCCCCTTCTGTCACGGCCACCTACAGAGTACAAAGTTATAACAGGGAAAGTTACAAATTGAAGACAAGATAATGAGACTTCACATATGTACATGTACAATTGGGAACTTAAACAATACCAAATATCCTAATCAGAACTGTAATTGTCATTTTGGTTCAATGTAATTTTTGCCCAGTTAATGAACCCACAAAACAAACACTTCCAGCGCATGAAATGTTAAACTTCGAAGAATATATCTGAAATTATTAAATTCAAATTTGTAGATTCTCGCAACTTAATTTTGATCAGACTTTTTCCAATTACTTATCAGTTCTACAGGCTTTAAAGGTGAAATGCAAAGGTTTTTAGATTTTTCTTTTTATGCTCAGCATGGGTTAGCTAATGTTGCAACTATCAGTGTATTTACTTCATTTGGTTTTATTTAAAGTAGTTTGTTTCCTACATGTAGTAGCTTTAAAAAAATGCTTCAAAATTGGTGTCTCAAAATCCGCCAGTTTTAGAAATGAAATCCACATCTTCAAAAGCTTCTAACAGACCAACTACTTCTTCACAATAAACCAAACAAGGTACATGTAGATAGAAATATCTGTCTATCATTGTTCAACCAATATAAAATATAAAACAAGAGTCTCTAAAAACCTTTGCATTTCACCTTTAATATGGGCAGGGTAGAAGTTTCTTAGATCAGTCTAGTCTGGATGAACCACTCCAGCGAGTTAGGCCACACCAATTTTATATTTTGTTTCACGGGCACATTTTATTTTTTTTCAAGGTTGGAGGTGATAACAAAAACGAAAATAAAACTGAACATTTTAAGTTCACCCTTTTCTTTCTGCAGGTACATGTATATGAGTTTCCACTCATCTGGCCCTAATGTCAAAATAGTATTGCCTTCAATCTTGAACAAAATTAAAATTCGCCAGTGAAATGAAAAATAAAATTGGTGTTGCCTTAGAGTTGAGTCTACATGTATGTCCAAGTGTGGCCAACTTACCTGACAAATAGGCAACCCTCTCACGGAGGATGGGGACAATGTCGGCGGCCTTCAGCCCATCGTTACGCCTCCCACCTACAGTACAACCAGTAAATAGAAAACAAGAAGACATTGATAACATACTGTAAGAAATCAACTTCAGAGGTTGAAATGATACATGTACATGTACCACCCAGACAAACTAAAATTGGTACCTGTTGCCTAATTTCTCAGGTTGACTGTTGCTGAATTCCGCAGTGTGAATGATGTCAAATATAAAAGCAATGAGACTGTTGCCGAATTTCCCTGTGCGACTATTGCCGAATTCCACAATGTGACTGTCGCCGAATTACGCAGTGCGATTAATTGCCCAATTCCACAGCAATGTTGTGATTTTTGTCATATCGCATTATGACTGTTGCCGATTTCCACATTATGACAGTTGCCAAATTCTGCAGTGACAGGCTGTTGCCGAATTCAGCAGTGTGACTGTTGCTGAATTCCACAATGTGACTGTTGCCGAATTCTGCAGTGTGATTATATTGCTGATTCCGCAGTGTGAATACATGTACATGTATATGGCCGAATTCTGCAGTGTGACTATTGCCAAATTCTACAGTATGATCGTTGCTGAATTTTGCAGTGTGACTGTTGCCGAATTCTGCCGTGTGTTGTACATGTATTCCTGAATTTGACAATTTTCCCAACGATATTCTGCTATTAATGTACATGCATCTTGCACCAAGGTCTGATCCAGGTCAAAATATTATTCTGAATTCATTTCATTATTCCAATAAAAGACCCTTGGACCATGGGGTTATTTATGGGCTCTCAAATCCACCAGAGACTGTAAAATCATACATGTAAAAACAGGTAAGGTAACACGGGGTAACTTTGACAGTGGGACAACTTTGACACCTTTCTGTTTCAGTTAAATATCAGCATATTGTTACAGCTCATAGACATTTATCTACTTTTATATATAAGAAGATGTTGTTATCTGCTGAGGTAGCAGGGGGTAGATGGCCAGCCATGTGACACTCTTCATAAGATGGCCACTTAACATGTACATGTAAGCTATGGTGAAGATCTGCAACGTTTTTAGTTTATAGTAAAAATATACTATTTTAGAAGTAGTAATCATTGCTATAGTAGCTTTATCTAATTCTTTCTTGTTGCCACTATTTTCAGTATTTGGGTTAACTTTGACACCACGTTCACCATTGATTCCCATGATGATGTCAAAGTTACCCCAGTTCAATATGTCAAAGTTACCCCAGCAGGTTTGCTATGACTACCCCAAGGCATTCACCATGGGGCAACATTGACACATTCTTCTTCTTCAAATTTACATGCAATAAATATCTGTGGATAAATATCACACTAATAATTTGAATAGGTCCAAATGTATCCAGTGTGGACTCTTAATGGTATCCAGCATTGATGTTGTGGTTCTGGTCTCCAAATCAGCTTGGAGATAAAGTTGTGTCAAAGTTATCCGGTGTTACCTTATTATACTGAAACATTTTCCTAGCTGCATCCAAACAACTCATACATGCAGTTTTCCCGCGAGCTCTGACCCTGTTAATATTTACTGTGGAAAACCCAGAAATAACAAGTCTCAAAACTACAGGGGATATCTCCCAGACAGATAACACCATCTGATAACACAGATAAGAGCCTTTGACTAAACCGATAACATATGTTATGATGTATGTATTACTATATATACATGTACACTCCCACACCTTCAGACCACAGTCTTGGAGAAAATTGACTGTTTGCAAACTTGTGTTGATTGATTGGCTGAATTTTTGGATCATCTACAAAACACCAATGACATTTGCCCAATTATTTTTGAATATTCAAATTGACCAATCATTGGTCTTGTACATGTACATGCATGAGTTGGTTGTACAATTATTTGATTTACATACCTGTACATCAACACCATAATAAAATGAGAAAACGGCGAGAACATCACATGTATGCCTGGTACAATGCTGATTCAGGTGGTCCAGCCTAACTCCCTTTCAAAAATGCCCAAGCAGAGAACATCCCAATGTGCCTCTTTTCCTCAAAAGTGAGTGATCCCCTTTTGAAACATACATGAACCACCTGAAGTGAAGATGTCCTAGCTATGACTCTGTGATGTACATGTAAGGGAGCTTTTTGAAGACATGAGTTCCTTGATAGGAATGGCATATGCTGGTGTTTCACATGGGATACACCATGCTCATTTTATTTTTAGTGTTCTGATCAGGATGGAGAGGAGTTCCTATTTGAATGACATTTGCCATTCCCTTCATGCTTTTGTACGGCCTGACATTAGCCATCCTTTCTTTACCGAGTTCCAAAGAGTATGCCAGCGAGTTCCTAGGAGTTCCAACTTGGTTCACCATGCCATTTTGTTTACAATGCCTAATACCAGTTTCCAGTGTCACTGTGCCCAAATCTCAAGAAGCTCCCTTAGAATACATGTCCAGACATTCAAAGGGGGACTTGTAACTAACCAATCAGATTCTGTCATTGCTAGTTCCTTTTCGTCCACTTTGGCCCATGCCATGTAAACTGATCAAACTACAAGTAACACTTCTGAAGTATCTTCTGGTCTTACTGGATAAGCCTGACCCATTGAAACATGGAGTCTCACCGCCTGTCCATCCTCCCCACAGCGCATGCTCCATTTCACAGGCTTATTAACATCAGGGCTTCGTGTTTAGCGCGAGTGATGGCTCACCTGCACACAAACACTCACGTAAATCACGATCACGAGAGTGATTTTAGCTCACGTAAACTGTCACATTTTATATTGTATTATATTGCAATCACTCGCCTGACTTTTAAATACCCTCTCCTAAATATTTTGACGCGAGCTATTATTAGCTCGCGCACTAATTCTACACACGAAGCCCTGTAACATACCTACATCCAATAGCGGAAGTTGACCTTTACTACGTTGCTATGACGTACATGTAAAGGGGAAAACCCACGTACGCACGGTTCAGTTTGAATCCGGCCAAACAACTCCTTAAGTTTTGCACATGGTGAATTACTTTTCATACGCTCTGTCCAGATAAACAGAGAAAATAATCTCCAGATAATTCTTTTTAATGCTAGGTCAACAGAGGTATTATGCAGACTTGAAAAGTAATCGAAATGTTCGACAAACATCTATTTTACTATATATGATGTCACTTCCGACGATGTGCACGCGGCCGGGAATCCTGTCCAAAAATCTGAATGGTGGCTGAGGTATTATTAGACCCTCAGCGAGGTGGTTGAGCCTAAACAGGATTAATTTGAGATCATGTACATCTAGGTTGTCTGTAGGTTAATGGATTAAGTAGGGTCTTAATGATGTTTTCAACAATTGTCCAGTAATATGAGAACGCTGCCTGCATGTGCCAGGACACCAGCACTCAAGGTTTCTATTATTCTAAACACTGATCAGATCAGCCAGTTCAGCACCTGGTTACCCATCCACATATTAACCGGGCTCAACATTGCTTAACTTCCGTGATTTAATGAGAAAGCAACTTTGGAGATCTGATGAGGACCAGTGTGCCCAACATGATCAGCCGAGATGGACCCAGACTGACCTTTACTTGTAACATGAACTTGTCAGGCATTCTGGGAGAAATATACAAACTAGTATGTTAACCTCTCTTAGAATACATCAATCACAGGAAGTGAAATCTCCCACCATAAACTCTGGAGTGATGAAATCTATTTGAAGAAGATGACAGAATGGCCCAAAATCATGCAGATAATCCATTATTTCTTTGTTATTTCAGTGATTTTGGAGAATGATTAAATTTATTAGAAAAGCTGATTGATTTTTGTCCCCAAAATTTGGGTTTTAACTATTGACTGTGGGATTGAATCATTCAAGTGTACATGTATTAGAATTCAGAGGGATCGTTTTTCTTACATGTGGATACATGTACAACTGATCTTGAATATACCATATTTATGAACAAACACAAACATATTGATGATATACACGTAAATATTAAATTCAATAATCTCGTTTTTAAGTAGCTTGATCATAGGAAAGCCTGTATAAATTGCACTGGGCTGTGCTCCAAGTACATGTATCCATATCATTAAGATTAAGCAGGCAGTTTTTGTTTTTTTGTGTATTGCCGTCCATTTTTTGTTCATCTCCAGCCAGACAAGTTGATAGAGATGATAGAAGATAAGATAACAGCGAGGAGGATGTTTGTAAACACTCTCCAGCTACCATCAAGATGAGCTCATACAAGAGCATGACCCAAGACAACTGATTTATCACTTCACAGTCTAAAGGCCAAGAAAAAATAGCTGCCAGTACAAATGTATAACATGTGTGGTACTAGATCATTGTCTGTACTGTACATGTATGTAATATACAAACTAGAATCTGCCAATGGTAATAAAGTGAGCAATATAACATCCCTTATCAGACAATTGAACCCAGTATTTGTTTTGTAGGACTGTAAGCAAATAACTGACAATTTGTAAACTCCAAATAAAAAGTAACTAACACAACAAGTATTGTTTCAAAATTATAATCAGTGGTAGATTATTATCTCTTCTACAGTATGTAATCACAAAACCATTTACGTACACATAAATTTCTGATGTCAGGCCAGGTCAATAACAGATTTCATCCATGCATGTAGAGCTCATCACCGATCCAGCCCTAGAACTCACTAGCTGTAAAAGTGACCTCTGGCCTAGTGCATTTCTTTGAACAGAAACCGGGAAAATGTTTGTACATACGCACAATTAATGTTCAGCGGAACTTCTCTCCAAAATGGCAGCTGAGCACCCCATGAGGTTGACCATGCCGCCCCACAGCACCAACTACTATTATTCCACTAACCACAGAAATACTTTTGTATGATTTTAATGTGCATGTATTATGCTCTAAGGATTAATAAACTTCATATCACCATCAAATGCGACCAAATCGCTCGATTATCAAATGCACTATTTCATAGCCAGCTCACTACGTGATCGCCATGTACATGTACACTCGCCATGGGTGGCTTTTTGTGCATTCTACATGTACATGTATGTAAGAGGCTAAGTGTACACCACCAATACGGAAATAGCCGAACGTGAGATTGGTCATCATCATGGGGGGAAAATTCCAACCCCTTTATGAAGAGTTATGGAGACTTCAATACAACGGTTCTACTTATTCTGGTTTCAGGGGAGTTAAATATGCCACTCCTCGGCTTTTACAATTTACACTGCTACATGTATACTACAGTCACTCTTCTGAATTACTCTCTCAGTTTGTACATGTAAAACATTTCCTCCAATTTTCAAATGGCAAGGCCTGCAAAAACGAATTACTAGGGGATTTAAGGTACTTTTGTCAAATCCATATGATGAAGAGAACAAACTATGGGATCACAATTCAACCAGTATGTCAATCCCTACATTGGTCAATATGGCTGTAGATCCAGAACCTACTGAAACAGAGAGGAAATTAGGCTGAGTACCAGCTAGCGTACCAAACCAGAACACTAATACTTCTGATTATCACTAAACGCAGAGATATCTATCGGGGAAGCGGGTCAATCCCAGGAGAGCAGCCGTTCTATTGATTTTGTCGATTTGTATATTCAATGTCTCACTGACCGAATAACGGTACCTCCACGATAAACTGAGAAAGGAATGATGTAAACTACAGCGAACTAAATCATCCATGATGAATGCTTCTGTGAGCCATGTTATTCCATGTTGATCGCTGTACATGTACATGTAAGGACATGTAATCACTTCCCCTGACTTTAATTTTGGTTCTTGCCAAACATGTTTGCACATCTGATTATTCCATCTCACCGCAATTCCCTTCGAGCCGAGTGGTACTCAAGCTGAATTTTATCTTCAAACAGGCGAGTGTACATGTGTCCTGTATCTTACATCATGTATATTGTTGATGGAAATAATTGTAAATACGGTAATTCCCTAGCCCGAAAACATCGGCTAAGGAGTCTATTTTTTTATTTTTGGTTGTTGTTGCTGACCCCTTAGCCCGAATCACATATACAGACCGAAAAGGAAAAAAATAAATAAGACGTCAGTCGCTCGAGATCTTTAACTGCACACGGCGTGGGGAATTGAGACAGACGCACAAAAAGCATTTTGTCGAATAAATAATATGATTTGGCATCTCCAGCACTATGACAACCACCTAATGACTCCTTTAATTAGATGGAATCTGCCATCAAACACGGATTTTGTCATTTTGCCGTTGGGTTTCTTTCGCCATAGTTTACAGGGACATGCGCAGAATGGGGTTGGTCTTCTGACTCACGTCATCAAGAACCAATAGCGACGTCTGTTTATTCACGTGATCAGGAAGGTCACAAGATGGCAGAAAGGCGCGAAAACGTTAAAATCAATGGAAGTTTTTTCTCACACATTTGATCACTTTTTGTCAGCATCAATACAGTCATGAGAGATGGTACATGGTTAAAGAAGCTAAGGTCGGTCAAACTGTATCAAATTGGCATATTTTTTCTCTCCCGTTTCGTTATTTTCGTCAGCGAAAAGCCGCTTTTCGCGCATAAATTTTTATCGCCAAAATTTAACCTAGGTGCGATCTGGGCTGTGATAGGAATGCCACGCCCCCTTACCTATTTTCACCTATCACAGCCAGAGTTTCTGGGTTAGGTAATTCCCCTAATAATTCAATCACAGGAAGTTCACTTTTCATCTCTGTTATTCAAACACAGAGAGAAGTAACATTCCTGTTCTCCATTCAAATTGAAGAAAACTCATATAATAACAAAATGTGACACTTTGTAGCTGATTCCAAGAACAATATTGCCAGATAAACGCCATTTTTGCTGCACTTCTGGTGATCAAATTGTTCTAAGGAGAATTACCGTATACATGTATTTCTTCAGCCGTCACTTAGCTGTTTTTTTTTGCAGATGTTTAGAGTTGAAACTTTGGAATTAAATATTGTCTATATACACACAGTTCCGTTAATGAGAGTAAAAGTTTTCAAAAATGTTACCTATGAGCTTACATCATCAATTATAACATGACAACGCAGCCTGATGGCCAAGCAGGTATGTGAAATAATGCGAGCGCAAACTCATCTTCTCATAAATGATCGTATTCTTACATGGTTGAAAAGCAGAAAAGATCCATCACCTGTAAGCTAACCCTGTTATATAAGAGATCCATCACAGACAAAGTTAGCCACTCTAACATGTCTAATCTGAGTCTGTCTCTATAACTATGTATGAAAGGAGAAGTTTCCTGTCTAGATAGTCATTTGTCATCTGACAGTCAGATAACAACTACATGTAAATGTAACATGCACTTTGCTTTTGGGGGGAAAATCTTATCTTAATACACATTCCTTTCAGTTTTTTCCTGAATTTAACATCTTGATGAAAACACATGTACATGTATATACTTACTGCCTTTCCAGTCCGACTCTCAGAAACAACACAAGTACTCAGTCTGATCTGGTAGGCCTGGTTTTGGATAATCAGGGCTGTTTGCTCACAGTGGGGCTGATTTCAATTGAACTACATTATCATCACTGACTTTTTTACCAGGTGGATAAGAAAAATACTCACAGGGACTGATCAGCCCATCAAAATGCCAGGCCTGAGTACTTTAACCCTACATATGGGTTTAGTAGAATGCATAGATAAATGCTGAATCAACATGCTGAATTTTTGCGTAGTTTTGGAAGAAATATGACGAAAACATCACTTTTCTGGTACCCTCACATGGCTGCCATTTTTAATTTACCCATGATCCTCTGCTTGGGGGGTCAGGCAAATAGGCTCAAAATGACCCTAATATGATAATCTAAAAAGTCCCGGAGTTTCAGCTCTCAATTTTTTTGTCACTCTGAAGATAGGAGCAAAAAACCAACAGAATTTGAGAAGACATCAATAGCGCCACTCGAGAACTACATAAAATGACGAACAAGTGAAATTTCCAACAATGGAAGCTGAGCAAGGCGTGGCAAAACTAAATTATCAGAACATCAAGTTGACAAATTTGTCCGAATATACTGCAGATACATAATCTTTTGTTTCTTTGTTACAATATTTTTTTTTGTCATGGGATGTAAATTAAATTCATCATTGTCAAGAACAATCGGAAGTGATCCCATTTAATTAGCAGAGGTGATTGATAATTACAAGTATATGTCAGGCCTGTTTTTCATAAAAATTCATGGGAATCCAAACAGATTCTCCTGGTCTACATTGTAACTCTATGGGAATCAATTGCTAAAATTAATGGGAATCTGTCATTTGTGTAAGCTTACACTTCGCCATCCATAAGATGGCTTGCGAATCATGTGTCACCATTATCGTGGAGCAATGTCTGATACATTACTATATACTGTTCGGTCTTCATCCGACAGAGAACACTGTTCGGTCTTCATCCGACAGAGAACAGACTCGAAAAATCTGATAAATTACAGGTTTTTCATAGATACAGATATGAATAACTTCTGTATCATCCAAGAGGGTGTTGTAGGTCTGTAATTTTGAAGAAGTGGAACAGCACAGGACTTGAAAATGGCGGGTCATGTCGGTAGAGTTTACCTGATTGGCTGACGACATCACAGGGGATTGTTTTGGGGGGACAGTTGCCGAAAGTAGGCTGAAAATGGATTTTCACAATTTCAGGGTCAGTCTTACCGCATATATAGACGACACAGATGGTTACCGGTTGGGGAATCGGTCTGCGGAATTCCCGTATATTATTTTGCGGATGTGCTGACGGGAATCGAATTCCTGGATTTTAAGGCCAGCTTCTAGATCGTTTGCAACACTGAGTCCATCAATAAATACACATAGATCTATGGAGCTTTCAGATATCATCCTTTCCCTTGTGTTTGGACCTCTACATTGTATTTACACATCTGTAGATGAACAATGAAACAGATCAATGCAACTTTATCCAAGGTACATGTAAAGAGTCTGATTCACTTTTTGCCTCAACATAGTGATTCTGATTGGTACATGTACAAAGCAGACCAATATTAAAGGCACGTGCCCCAAATGAATAAATGCATATTTGAATTTGAACCCATCTACATCAATCTTAATAAATTAATATCTTATCAATGCTCCCCAATCGTATATTTCGCTATGTAGGATCTTACTGATTTCAACTGAATTTTGTGTTCGGAGCGCCCAGCTCATGAATATTTAATAGTCTTATGACATCACGACCGCATTTTAACTACTTTACTCGAGTCGGGCAGGGGGGATAGGTTCATGGACTCTGCGTTAACTCAATGTTACGCCAAGGACGATTCCATCATTCTACCCCGCATTATGGCGCCAACCTGGCGGGAGGGAGGCAACATCAGAAGATTCCCCCCACAGCTTGGCGTGTGCTTCGGCTGAGCCAACCAGAAAGCACTTGTCATTACGTTCCCTTCAAAGGACTATGAAAACCTCTCGGGATTGGTCAACACACGCGTTACTGCAAGCCGGTTAGATCCTGCAAGCGACATATCCAAATGGGGAAGCAGTTAGGATTCCATTTTAATTAGATTGCATCTACATAAGCCTAAAGATGTATTGGTGGATGGTCAAACTGGGCGAGTGAGTGAGTGAATAGGATTTAACGTCGCTTTCTGTTTCAACATTATTTCAGTCATATCGTGACTAACCAACTAAGCACCACCCAGCCAAGTTGTGTTCCTGCTGTATGCCAACAGGACTGAAAATGAGGATTGGACAGCTCAGCCGATCTACAGGTTACCGTGAAATTGTGGCAACCAACCTACATGTATCAGGTTATTGGCATGTTGTCGCATTCAACATTGTCCTGTTAATATCAAAGTGGACTTGAAGACAGGTTGCCGTTTTTCTGGGAGAGGTAACTAACCTGCTGGCAACTTGAACGACAATTTACCACTTATTTACAACAGTGTACATGTATGCTCATTAGTATTTTCCTATCAGACATGAAAAACATGGTTTATTAATTATGATAATTTGCAGTTCGAACATTGTACGCGATTTTTAGATAAAGTACGGTACTGCTACTTTTGAATATGTGTTTGCTATAAACACATGGCAAGAGCTGGTAACATGCATCAAATATATACCAACACTCTGGTGTTTATTTATTACATCTCCAGCAGTATCACTCTATCCAGACTGATACCCCATCGACAGGTACCGCTGAGTTCACCAAAACCATGTAAACCTTTCCATGATGCTTTAATATGATCCTGAAACATCGCTTCTTCTTCGAAATCAAGAGCCGAGTCCTGAAATAGACATCCACTACTGACACTAGAAGTGTATGCTCGTATATATAATTTACACCTCTTTCAGAAGGAGTAGAAATGGATATAAACCGAGTGATATCTTGCTGACAGATTCCATTAAACAGGGGAATATATAGTGTCTTGATGATACTACTGCACTCCGAGCTGAGTGGTAAATATATCAGCACTGGTATGAATGTACACACACGTATATCTCTGAACCCTCCCTGCCACAGTCTTAAGTGTTTTTTATTTATCTAATAAAATATTATACTGTAACTGCAGATTACATTAACACATGTTAGTACAACCACATACATTTAATGCATGTCATTCCAATCAGGCCTTCAGATGGTACATGTATATACATGTATGTTCATTGGGACAGCTCGGGCTTCAAATTATGCTGCACATGCCCAAATTAGTGATGTGCCCAAATAGAAAGCCAAATTAAAAACTAAAAAAAAACATATTTTATAGTATATTTTTTAGCATTGAAAATAATGTTGAGACAGGTTCAGCACCTTCTTGTCAATTAACATATTTTATTCAAAACCTATCAAATTTGCCTGTATTTGGTGATTTTTAATATTTCCTATAATTTGCATTTGGACCGGTCACCCCGATGTTTTTTCCGGCGCAGAATAGAGGGTGTGCCCAAATTAGAAAGATCTATAAAGCCCTGGCTTTTATCAATGTGCATGCCGAAATTAAACCTGCTCAAAGAAGATGGTATGATACGGCAGGATTTTTGTGAAAAAAAAGGTCTAAATCCAGTCATTCAAACACACATTCAAACAAGAAGGAGCCCTTGGAACAAAACACCATTTAATCCGGTGATGTGCGGTGGCATTATATCACCACTGCTGAAAAATGATTTCGGTCCGAGGGATCCTTCGTGTTTGAATGATGCGATTTAGAACACTTTTTCACAGAACAGCACATGCTGCAGATTTTAACTTCATGCCATATCTAATAATCATAATGCAATCCAGCTTTCACATATTGTGTCATTATTATTATCATGAATTCTACCACACCCCATGTGTTTTACCAAATAACATTATTACATACATGTATAAGGAAGGAAGCCCAGGAGATGGCATCTTCATTTAATTCCAATTTATGTGGATTCGGTGCAGATTTGACGTCAGGATTTGCTTCACGTGTCCTGTTGCACTCACTCAGAGGGGGAATACCCTAATCTGTGTTCTGCGATATGATCATTGTAGATGAAGTACCGGGTCAACAATAATCTATTTAAAAATACAAATAGTCTTGAAATTTATTCGTAATTGTTAACATTGTTTATTTCATCATTTTGAACATTATAGAAGGATTTTAGCATGCCACTAGCTGCAGTAGTGTGAACCCGTCCCCTGCATGTCGATTTCAGGCATGTGACTTGCAGGTGTTCTGTGCTTCAAATAATTGATGGGCCAACACATTTTTTGTCAGGTTTTAATACTAGGGGTGCTATTTTGTAATTGCATGTATTCTTTTGCGCGGAGAATCTTCACAATTCTGCCGTTTGTGTAGTAGAATAGAAATAATTGCTTGTTTACTTCGGTAAAACAAGTATGATAGATCACGCTGCAATGCAAACTATGAACCTGACATGTACACATCTTTTTGATTTTCCTAAAAAAGTCCAGAATAAAATAAATAACAGTAATTAAAAATTCCTCCAATTCCATTCCAGCTATATGTACATGATACAATCGGATGGTTTCAGAACAAATTTAAATTTCACACAATATCTGTACTTTTTTTTGTTTTCACATGGATATGGATAGGTTATTCATCCCAAGAACTGAAAAGATAGCTATATACGTACAATGTACATCATGTGAAATTTGAAGAATGTTACCAAAATTTCTCTCCGCAGATGCCTGACGTTTTGCTATCTGAATAATTACATGTAGAAGAAATAGTTTCATTAATTCTGTCCTACATGTAAAGTAAAACCACATTGATTCACAACATACATGCAGTACACATGGACATGTTGTTCCAGGACGACTGTTCAACATGTTTAGGCCACTATCACTTGATTGGTTGCATGACCGCCCTCATTTATATTTTGAGGGCAAATAATTCAAATAGATTAGGCCTGAGGGATTTACATTTTCATGAGTAAAACTTACTCATTCTCTTCAAATTCATACACAATTGGTTTGAAATCTAATAATTAACAATAAATAATTATAGCATCTAGCATGTGTATTTTAAGATAGTGCCACGGCACTGTAGCTCATCTGGCTGTAACTGGAGAAAGTAGCTGTAAGAAATTTTGACTAAAGAACTGCAATAGATGAGTTTCTAACTTGTGTTGTCCTCCCTGAACACTAAATGATCCATGCAGTAATTTCCTGGTATTACATAACAAAGTTTCATGGGAAATTCAAGATGCAGCCATATTGGATTTTCGAAATGGACCAAAAAAGGTATCTTGCACAACTGGACCACAAGGGGAACATATGTACCCAATTTGACAAAGATCCATGCAGTAATTTCCTGAGAATTCACGATAACTGGGGAAATTCAAGATTGGATTTTCGAATCGGACTATAAAAGTTATCTTGTACAACTAGACCCCAAGGGGAACATGTGTACCAAATTTCAGAAAGATCCATGCAGTACTTCCTGAGAAATCACAATAACAATGTTTATGGCGAAATCCAAGATGGCCGCCTGATTTTCGAATCGAACTAGAAAAGGTATCTTGCACAACTAGACCACAAGAAGAACCTGTGTACCAAATTTGAGAAAGATCCATGCAGTAGTTCCTGATAAATCGCAATAACAAAGTTTCATCGGGAAATCCAAGATGGCCGCCTGTTGGCCATACTGGATTTTTGAATCAGACCACAAAGGTATCTTGCACAACTAGACCCCAAGGGGAACCTGTGTACCAAATTTGAGAAAGATCCATGCAGTGGTTCCTGAGAAATCGCGATAACAAGGTTTCATGGGGAAATTCAAGATGGCTGCCTGGTGGCCATATTGGATTTTCGAATCGGACCAAAAAAGGTTTCTTGCACAACTAGACCCCAATGGGAACCTGTGTACCAAATTTGAGAAAGATCCATGCAGTAGTTCCTGAGAAATCGCGATAACAAGGTTTCATGGGGAAATCCAAGATGGCTGCCTGTTGGCCATACTGGATTTTCGAATCGGACCACAAAAGGTATCTTGCACAACTAGACCCCAAGGGGAACCTGTGTACCAAATTTGAGAAAGATCCATGCAGTGGTTCCTGAGAAATCGCGATAACGTTTCATGGGGAAATCCAAAATGGCCACTTTGGATTATCGAATCGGACCGAAAGGTATCTTGTACAACTAGACCCCAACCTAGACAACCTGTGTACCAAATTTCAGAAAGATCCATGCAGTACTTCCTGAGAAATCATGATAACAATGCTTCGTGGCGAAATTCAAGATGGCCACCTGGTGGCCATATTGGATTTTCAAATCGAACCAGAAAAGGTATCTTGCACAACTTGACGCCAGGGGAACCTGTGTACCAAATTTGAGAAAGATCCATGCAGTAGTTCCTGAGAAATCGCGATAAGAAAGTTTCATGGGGAAATCCAAGATGGCCATCTGGTGGGCATATTGGATATTCAAATTCGACTAAAGTACAAATGCTGTACAACTACATGTAGACCCAAAGGGGAACCGTTGTACCAAATTTGAGAAAGATCCATCAAGTAGTTACCGAAAAATAATGATGACAAGATTTCACTGGAAAATTCAAGATGGCCACCATGGCAGCCATATTTAAAATCATATCGACACTGCATGAACAAATTCTGGTGTACTCATTGGGGGGAACATGCATGCCAAGTTTCAGCTTCATCGGCCAAGCGGTTTCACAGAAGATGTTTACGGGCGATGGCCAACGCACGACGGACAGTCAGGCCATGACATTAGTCCATCGAGCCTTCGGCCCAGATGAGCTAAAAACCAATCAAGTGACAATGGCCTGATCAGGTAACTACCGGCACAATACAGTACGGTATATTTCCAGGTTACAAATCATTGGCATATTTATGGTACATCTGTACACAGACTTTATACACCAACATGATGCACAGACTACTTGAATGGTAGAAGTGTTCTGGATGGTTTAGAAAGCCATTGTTGACATGTTCAAGGTTCTCTGTTACTGACAGGAACTCAAGGAGTGGCAATGAACTGGGCAGTATTCTTCACATCTTCATTAGCACTGCCTACAAGTACATTGTAAATGTGTGTATGTACATGTACCACAACAAACCCTGTCTGTGCTGTGTGTAAAATCTGGGAGAGACTCGCTCATCAATTTTATTTTAACCCTGACCAAACTTTCTGGCTATCTCCGGAACGACAAAAAAATGGAGAGCTGAAACTCTGTGACTTTATATATGTAGGTTATTATATTGGGGTCATTTTGAGCCTATTTGCATAGAACTCCCCGAGCAGAGAATCATGGGTAAATCCAAGATGGCGGCCAGGTGGGGGTACCAGAAAAGTGATGTTTCCATCATATTTCTTCAAAAGTTCTGCTTTTCCGCGATGAAAAAATGGTAAAAACTATTTTATTTCACATCACATTAACATTTACTAATTTATCATGCAGTTTTTGCAGAAAAATTGTTTAAATAAGTGTGGTATAGTTGCGTTGAGTAAGTTTTATAAGTTGAGAGCATTAGCGACTCATGTAAGATCCTCTGTATATTTCTGAACACTAGCTGATAATAATGTTTGAGTTTTTGACTGAATGAAGATTTACTGGACACAGAAAGAAACAGTAAAGAGTGCTTAGGGATTGGTAACACAAACTTGTGGGTGGTGAAAATGGGCACCCAACTGTCAGTTATGATTTCATTGATCTGCAGTACACAACAGGCTTTCCGCCTATACAGCAGAAGTGGATGAATATCAACCTGTTCCAGGTTTGCACTAATTGATGAGGAGCAATTATGTCAAAGGACCCAAAAAAGTGCAATCAGCACTAACGTAACAGCTCAGAGAATGACGGCACCCTTATCATTAACAAATGTTGTGGTTCCCCCCCCCCCCCCCCAACAATGCCTAGTCCTCCATTAAACACGGAGTGGATTTTCATGTACACTGTACTGGTCATCGCTGGCTTTATGCTGGCCTTAGACAAGAAAATTCTTTGCCTATCAATTATTTCAGATCAAAGAAATGCATCTACATGTATATTTATAAACCAAATGAACTTTGATGATGTCACACACTAAAGTAGAGATACAAGTAATTACAGACAAATAACTGTACATCTACAAATGTACTTTTGAGTGAAATATATGATTCCGATTATTTTGGGAACTTGTTTCAAAAATATCTCTGTGATGTAGGATGTTTTATACTGGTGAACAGCAGTCTGTAGTTAATATTAGGAATTTTAGATTAAGTCTGAAAGCAATGTCCTCCTCCACCATAAGATAAAATAGGAGATTTTTTCTGAAAATGTGAATACATAGTTATAAATTAATAATGAATTAGAATTTATAATTTCGAGTTCACATTCCAATTCATATAATCTGACATCATTATTGTTCTGCCATGGTGCCAGAATCATTCATCAAGCTTGTATTCCAGACAATTTCCATAATCTGATAATTTCATAAGATTGCTCAAATATCAGACTTTAGGGAACAGTTCCAACAAGACTGTATGGGATATCCTTGTTTCCAGACCCTGCCAGCAAGTTGGGATCGCTCAGACTGCCAGAAAAGTTCTCTGTATAAACAATTTCCCCAATCGATCAGGTTTATATTGTTGCGACCAGTGTGAATTCAGTAGTACATGTAACCGATCAATACATTAATACATGTATGAATCATGGACAAACACGGCACACAACAATTACTCCTTTTCCACTGAGAATTTTGGATGAAATGTGCCAAAATGTCATTCAATATTAATTAAGACTTTCTGCCCAAATACATATATGCAGACCCAGTGTGGCATCTCACTTACTATCCTGGTTAAAATGTACAGTGGTATTGGGGAGTTAACCAGTGACAACAGGCATATTTTCGACTTTACTTGCTAAATTATCATTATGCATAAGAGTTGCATGTACATGATCACTGATTAACTCATTCGGTACCAATGACGCCAAAAGGCGACAAAATAATTCCCTGTCTCAACCCCGTTGACGACTTTTGGCGTAATTTCTTAGAGCCTCCCTAACCCCAATGACGCCAAAAGGCGACATCGCTGCTTCACCGTCAAATAAAACCCCACTCCGTCTGCAATGTAGCATTTTACGCGAGCACCTCGAGTGAAACTTGCCCAAATGTATATATTTTTGAAAAGCCTAAACCTTCAACATTCGGATTATCAAAGAATGTTTTCATTTTGACAAACAAATAAAACAAGATCGAGAGTGAAACGAACAAATAATGGGGGAAATGTGGAACTACAAAATTTTCACAATTTTACCGTGTCCGTAAATGTTGCTGCAGAATGTAAATTCACTCAGTAATCCCGTTCAAATCTCTCTATTGCTGAAGTATAATGTGTCCAAGAGACCATCTAATCGTTCCATCAAGATGAAATCCATCAGATCCACTCCGTAAACTTTATTTCCACATTTTCCCAACACATGTGTCGGCAAATATTGGCCATTTTCATCTCCCGCCATGCTTGAAACGAACTATGCTGGTCGAATTGATCAATCGCGTGCCTTCGTTTTAGTCACGTGCCTAAAACAACCAACCGAAGCGCTAAGTGTCGACGTGGTTCATTGGCGCATTCGACAGATTCGTCGGATGCATCATATTTATATCCAATCGTAGCTTTCGTAATATTAGCCATCCATTGTAACTATGACGAGATTGGGAAAGCCCAGAGAATCACCTTTCCAACGTGACCTAGATCATGAAAAACAACCGCTGGAAAGCGGAGATACACGCCTTCAAATATGACCGGAAAAAAACCCTCAAACTCTTCGCAATTTAGCGGAGTCTCTCATCTCAAGCTGCGTTTATTCTGACAAATGTCCACGAATAAATGAGTATTCATCGGTTATTTCTGGGCATTGTAATCAAAGAAATATCTGCTCACAATCTTCTGAAATTACGTAGGTTTGTGGGGTTTTTTATTATTTTACGTGGTTGTTGTTGTTCATCGAAAAATCCGGCGATTGCCATTGGCAGTATCATTTTGCAAATTACGAACATTTCGGTGAGTTTACTGATTTTTATTTGGAATAAAACTGCATTTCTTGAGGAAAATAATACACACACATTGTTTTTGTTGAAATATATTATTTAAAAAGGACATGAAGCAATAAGTTTCAGAATGTCTGGGATCTGAAATGCAGACAAAAACACATGAACGCCTTCTGTTTTGGAGATAATTATTCAACTTTACTGATTGCCCTGAGCTGGAAGCAGTGGGGTTCAGGCCAAGAAATTTATCTGGGGCTGACAGCTAGGATAAGCTGCAGTACTGAATGAGTTAAGTATCATAATTTATATTGCTTTATAATACTCATAACATGCATTCAAGAATGTGTATTTTACATTAATAACAAATGACTTGAATGACTTTGGTGCTACTGGACCCAAATAATCTTATTCAATGAGCGGCACATGTTTGGTTTTTGCAGAGGGCACACCAATAACATCACATTTCTATGATATTTCAATGCAAATCATCCTGGTTATCGTCACACTCACTAATATCAGCAATACGCCAGTTGAATGTAGTGTAATATTTTTAAGATTTCTCTAATCATACTTTTTCGCTAATGTCACAACAATTTTATACCATTCTACCCAATTAAATTATGAGGATAACCTCTGAATAGTTTCAGGATAATTTGACACATTGATAACTTGATAACAATTTCTTTGCTAATTTGATGACTTTTCATTTTTTATAGATTACTGCCAGAAGAAGTTTCCCTGTACCAGCAAGGTGATTTTGGACGCGATGAAATCAAAATTGAATGGGGAGCTAAAAAGTTATAAAAGACACTTGATCTGTTGAGAAAAACATGGATGCCTTGGACTTTGGATGCTACGTGCATGTGCTGGTTGCTATTCCCTATAAATGTTTCTATTTTATATAATAAAATGTATGACATGACAACATAATAATCCCTTGTGTGTATAGCTGTATATACATTTCTGTTTTGTGTGTATAGCCGTCTATACGTTTCTGTGTTATACAATAAAATGTATGAAATGAATGCATATGTTATGTTGACTATCTCATTCGAAACGAAACGTTTCATCGTAAACCTGCAGTATATTGGACAACCCTGCACAACCATCCAGCATTATTCTTTTTGCGTTAATTGACACAAATGACAGCCCTGTAGGACAACCCTGTAGGATCCTGAAGGACGGTCTTGTAAGATCCTGTAGGACAGTCTTGTAGGATATTGTAAGATCCTGCAGGACAGTCTTGTAAGATCTTGTAGGATCCTGAAGGACGATCTTGTAAGATCCTGTAGGACAGTCTTGTAGGATCTTGTAAGATCCTGAAGGACGATCTTGTAAGATCCTGTAGGACAGTCTTGTAGGATCTTGTAAGATCCTGTAGGACAGTCTTGTAGGATCTTGTAAGATCCTGTAGGATCTTGTAAGATCCTGTAGGACAGTCTTACAAGAAAAGTGCCAAAATCTTACAAGACTGTCCTACAAGATCTTACAGGACACTTTCTTGTAAGATCTTACAAGAATTTTTGGTAAGGGTTCTCCCACCAATGTCAAAGGCACTCTCCAAGTTTGAAATCGATCAGTTCAAAAGTTACCAAGTTATTGGTCAGACAATTAAGGAATGTGTCAAGATCCAACTGCTGACAATCGTGCGATCACTGCTGCATAGGGCTGCAGTCCAGTGCGAGATTAGTGCTGGATCGGCCAGTCCTGTGTAGGATTACTGCTGGATGGGCCAGTCTCATGTCTCATTACTGCTGGATAGACCAGTCTCGTTTGGGATTACTGCTTGATAGTCCAGTCCCATGTGGGATTACTGCTGGATAGGCCAATCCCGTGTGGCATTACTGCTGGATAGGCCAGTGTGATTTGGGATTACTGCTGGATCCAGCCATAATCCTACACGGGTCAGTCCCGTGTGGGATTACTGCTGGATAGACCTCTGACCTAGGAAAACATGAAACGTGTCCACTAAGTTTTATAATCATCCCACGAAATGTTCAACAAACTTTCCATGTACAGATCTACAGGTAAATATTTGACCAACAAAAACCTTATCAGTGGAAACGTAGAAAGTCTAAACTGCGATAATTAGGACAAAAATTCATATTTAATGTCACATGCACATGCACATCCTCGAATCACTTGTGTAGCAAGTGTCAAACTCATCTTATGAAAGCTGACAGCTTCAGCAAACTTTCCACATACATGTACCAGTATGTACATTATCAGTATGTCCCGTGTGGCATTACTGCTGGATAGGCCAGTGTGATTTGGGATTACTGCTGGATCCAGCCATAATCCTACACGGGTCAGTCCCGTGTGGGATTACTGCTGGATAGACCTCTGACCTAGGAAAACATGAAACGTGTCCACTAAGTTTTATAATCATCCCACGAAATGTTCAACAAACTTTCCATGTACAGATCTACAGGTAAATATTTGACCAACAAAAACCTTATCAGTGGAAACGTAGAAAGTCTAAACTGCGATAATTAGGACAAAAATTCATATTTAATGTCACATGCACATGCACATCCTCGAATCACTTGTGTAGAAAGTGTCAAACTCATCTTATGGAAGCTGACAGCTTCAGCAAACTAATTATACATGTACCAGTATGTACATTATCATTGGCAGATTTCTGAGACAAAACCCTCAACATTTGAACAAAAATTAATATTTCATCTCCTAAATAGCACAAGAACATCCCCTAATCATATGAAATATGTGTACCAAGTTTCCCTAATCATCCAATGAAACCTTACAAATTCAGAAACTTTTCAGTACATTTTTGTATAACAAAATACGAAGCTGCGCATCTGAAAACCCCTCGGCTCTGGGCGCCAGCCATTCATAATGTATTCACTTTGAACCAAGACTTCAGGAACACCAAGCAGTCGAGTGACAAATATACAGATTATGAAAAATTTTGCCATTAGAAGGTTTCCGTCCAATCAGAGAAACCGGTATTCATTACTTATGTCTCTTGATGCATCGATGATGTATATCAAATTTTACATCAAGCATTCGAAAATTAACAGAGATAGAGATCATTAATGATTTCACATGAATTAAAGATGGCCGCCCATCCTTCCCACCACTCAGAGGAACTGATGTGGTTATTCATTGCAAGTCTCTTGATACATGGATGCTGTATACCAAGTTTCATATAGAACACTGAAATGGTATCAAAGATATACATCATTAAAGATTTTGCATAAATTAAAGATGGCCACCAAGGTTTCCGCCAATCAGAAACACCAGAACAGTCATTTATCGTAAGTCTATTGATGCATCGATGATATAAACCAAATTTTACATCGAGCCCTTGAATGGTATCAGAGATAGAGATCATTAATGCTTTCGCATAAATTAAAGATGGCCACCCATCCTTCCCGCTACTCAGAGGAACTGATGTGGTTATACATTGCAGGTGTCTTGATACATCGATGCTGTATACCAAGTTTCGTATAGAACACTTGAATGGTATCAGAGATATATATCATTCAAGATTTTGCATAAATTAAAGATGGCCGCTAAGGTTTCCACCGAATCAGGGAAACTGGTTTGGTCATTCATTTGAAGTTTCTTGATGCATCGATGATCTATACCAAGTTTCACACTGAAAAGTGAAATGGTACCGGAGATAAACAAGATTAATAGTTTCGCATAAATTAAATATGGCCGCCAAAGTTTCCAACCAATCGGGTCCCGGTTCGATAGGGTTCTGGGTCATGAGCATATCGATGTGCAGTGCAAGTTTGGTGTGCCTAGGGCAAGTCATTCCAAAGATATCTTAGTAACGAGAAAGCTGTGAAGGTTTCGCATAAATTAAAGATGGCCACCAAAGTTTCGAACCAATCAGGTCCAGATTCAATAGGGTTCTGAGTCACGAGCATATGGATGTGCACTGCAAGTTTGGTGTGCCTAGGGTAAGTCGTTCTAAAGATATCTTGGTAACAAGAAAGGTGTGACGGACAGACGGACGTACATGACGACGACAATACCCTTCGGCCAAGTTTGGCCGAGGGGTAAAAACAACCACAACATCCTCTTCCCCCCTCACAATAATATCACCCCTTTACTTCTTACATGTAAGGTGAGATAAAAATGCAAAAAGAAACAAAAAGCTGTCATCACACCACTTTTTCCGAAAACAAAATACTGTCTTTTCTTGGCCTTACTCAGATACAATTCACACCACTTATAAATTAAAGCGGCACAACACAAATTTGGAACCTTAAAATGACCATACATAGGATACTGCATTATGCGTCCTGAATGTGTTGGACAGAAAAAATTTTAGAACTAAATGACTACATGTACCTTCAATTTCAAACCCTGCCCAGCCCAGATGTTGACACAATTTGTTGTGGCACATAGTTGTTTTAAGGCCCCTTTGAGAGTATTCATCTCATCATCAATGACTCAAGAGTTTCAAAGAGGGTCATAACTTTCCAAATTTCCATGCACCCTCGAGAAACCTGGATAACAATGAATGAACATTTTAAAAGTCAACACATTAAAACAATTCACCTCATTATGCAATGTTTTTCTACTGTTTTCTCTAAAACACAGTGTGGTTTGCTTGACAATTTCAGCAACACAGAATGAAGATTTGTGCTACCTAAATTGACATTTAATACCATTATGTTATAGCATACTAGATAGAAGACCCTGTCTGTATGGGACGATGTCATCAGAGCACACAACTCTTGTGAATCATTCAGACAAGTAATATTACTGCCTTGTATCTATACATTGATCACATTTCACCATGTGACATCATCAAAGCTCATTTGCACATCAAATTTGTAACCAAGTTTGTAACTTTGCAACCAACATGACCAATAGCATAGTTGGCTAAAATTATGACCACCAAAATGTTCAGAATATCGAGTCGCTTATCTTTCTCCTTGTTTGACAATTTTGACTTTCCATCATGTCCATTTAAGTGCTCTTTTCAAGATAATTGTTCTCAGCATCAAAACGTGTTTACATCACAATACTCACTACTACATGTATATGAGGAGTATCTTGTCATCCATATCTTTAGCCTGTTAGCAAACCATCTGTCATATCTGTCAGCTTTGGGATATTTTTTTTTACAGCTGTTGCTGGCCAACTGCAAATTAAAGACATTTAATATTTATAAGACATGTATTACTGTATTATGCTTTGAAAACTGGACAGTAGTAGACTTCCGAAGTATTCATGATCAGAAATGGAGATAATATTAATAACAGTTTTAACTAGTTTGTAATAAGGCAGTTGTTGAGAGATTGGCATCAATGTCAATTTTCATCTGGTCAGCTAACATTATTCAGACTCGGCAATAACTCAGTTTCTCTCAGCAACAACCAGAACTTCCATTTTCGGTAACCTATGCAAGGATTCAAAGTCCAAATTTGATAGTTTTTTCTTCAGAGTAGGTGATTTGAGTTTTTGGTATTTTATTGAACTTGAAAACATAACTTTCACCAATCCCTGTTATGTAGTTTCACAATCATAGCAGTTGCAGCAAATGCAACCGAGATATGGTCACTTCTGGATGATTTTGGTCCGACAGACGTATATGGACAACTTAGTAGTTGATATATGCCCCTCTCCTTAATGTCATAATGAGCTGTTGGATATAATAGCCTTGTGGTCACCACTCCATTCCTGCTTATATATTTTGATACAAAAACTGTGTTCTTTTAATAATTTATGGAGTGTTGTGGCCTATGTTCACTATGTGATACATACCTTTAGCAATACGTAACACTTTCAGTGTACTTCGTTATTCAGAAGGCCAATCTGCGCATGCGCAGTTGGGGTGTAGTAAGTAAAGTGGTCACTCTGGAGGTGCGCAGGGGTATATCTGAGAGATTGAGGTCCTATATCTCATCCAAAGATGGAGTGTAGGGTGTCATCTTGAAGCTCTCGTGGTATAGACCACGACTTGGGGGATTTCCATGTCATCTGTGACGTCATTGGCGCCATCATCAGTACGAGTGGTAACGAAAGCGGCCATTTTAGGGGTACGTAATGGTGTGTTTGAGAGAGTGAGGGACCATTCTTGGTCCGAATGGGACGTGTGGGGTATCATATCGAAGCTTTCGTGGAACAGCGTCCGACTGGTCCGGTGTGTCATAGAAGTGGGGGATATGGCTGGGCATGGGCAGACAGCAAATAGAAACTACAGAGCTCGGAGCTGTGGGATGGGTCGTTTGAGAACTTGGAGCTCAGAGCTCGTGAAGTCAGAGCTCTCGGAGCTCGGAGCTCTTGGAGTCGGAGCTTGGAGGTCTTGGAGATAGAAAGTGATGTCAACGCAGGCATGCGCACGTATCTGTGGTGCACCCTGTACACTATAGCCCGTAGTGCATATGGTACACCAGGATGCGTGCGATGATACCAGTCCAATCCGACGCTACCCCACGAGCCCTTCACCACGAAACCCCACACGAATGGTCCACCTTGAGTCTAAAATCCCATTCAAGTGCCCCTTCTCCACTGTTAGAGGGCTCCTTGGGAGAGCAGCCGTTAAGGTTGAAAGGACCACCCTCTATAAATAAGTTGAATAGATAAATAAATAAACTATTTGCTGCCTGCGCATGCTAGCCATATCCCCTACTTCTATGACACACCGGACCAGTCGGACGCTGTTCCGCAAAAGCTTCGATATGATACCCCACATGTCCCATTCGGACCAAGAATGGTCCCTCAGCCGCTCAAACACACCACTACGCACCCCTAAAATGGCCGCCTTCGTTACCATTCATACTGAGGACGTCACCAATGACGTCACAGATCATGTGGAAATCCCTCAAGTGGTGGCCAACATACCGAGGGCTTCACTTTGACATCTCACACGACGCATTCGGACCAAGAATGGTCCCTCAATCGCTCAAGCATACCCTCACGCACCCCCAAAACGCCCACTTTCGCTACTACTCCTACTGTTGTATGTATGGTCCCTGTGTGACGTCATACCCAACAAATAATGATAGTATCTTGTAAATATTCGATGCAGCAATCAATGCTGAATAATATGTGACCAACATTATAAAGATTGGATAATAATTATGGAAGATAAGACTATTCTTGTAACCCTACCCCCTATTGTCACAAAATTTGTACATATTAACACAGGGGTAATTTAAAAGTGATTAAAAGGGTAGTGAGTCCAGTTTATCGACTGTTAACAAATTGTTTCTTATATAACATATCCCAAAGCACATAAAAAACATAGTTTCGGTCTGTAGTGGGGGG
>JAVTVY010008746.1:0-48604 GCA_036873755.1 Hanleya hanleyi | reverse complement strand
ATATTTTGGCAGGATTTTTGGACATCAATCCGGAATAGTCTAGTAGTCAGGCCTTGAACAAAGACATTTCTTGGTCACTCTCTGTCAACCTTGTGGATATACAAACTAGCTTTGTGCTAATTGTGTATACCCTGGGTAAATAAAGGATCTATCTACCTATCTACAAGGGATTTCAGAAACGTTGCCAGCTACAACTCTCATTTTGTTTTACCCAATTGATGACAGATGGAGCTGTCACCCGCTAATATAAAAATGCAAAAAATAAAATTGTTGTACTTGATAAAGTTGTACATACTTTTCTGTAATTTTTCAGAATACCCCATTATTTGGAGAGATATACGATTTATGTTTGGGTATGATGGTGATTCACGCTTTAGCTTTTGTTTCATAGGCCTATTTGTAGGAGGAAGAAAAAAATGTCCCAACATTTGACTTCTTTTAGTATCACTTTTTTCGATATGCTGAGATATTTCATTATTATAAAATAACGTATGCCATATATGGTAATATAGTATAATATAATATAAGTTCAATTCAATTGGAAAAACTTCGTAACGCAGGTGGTTTACACATCGATATATATTCTATATCCAAATATACTTTATCAGATACGATTCAAATTGACATGTTCTCAGACGAAGTAAAAAGACAGAGGCACGGTTTTGGGAGTGAAATGCATGAAAACAAAAATTTGTGGAATGTGGAAGTTTCGCCGCTAACAAATGGATCTGTTGTCAACACGTTTGTTCTTCTGATTACTAAAAATGAATTATTTGAACGTAAATACAGCGTTTTTTGTTGTCTGCTTCAGTTTGCAAAATTTCATTCTGGAAATGATTTTTTGACTGCAATAATTCGAAAAAATGTTAAGCGACTTACATGTAAAACAATATTTTCAATATTATTGGTTAAATATTAGCAGGAAGTTAATTACTTTAATTAATTAATTACCATCTGTTAGATAAACTTGGTTGGCTCACCTGCAGTGCTTACCAACTAACACTGTCTGCATACATCGTTTCTGAGAGCCAATTTTCAAAAGATAATTTTCCGCACAAAGAAATACTTTATCATGATTTGTCTTTCACCAACCCATAGAGTGAATAATGTATTTTGAATATTTTGTAAAATTAAATCTTTTCCGAAGTTTTGAAGATTTGCGGGATAATAGAACCTAAATAGATTAGTCGACAGGCAACGAACAAAAGAACACTTAGTATGCCTTTTTTTCTGTTAGGAGCTGGCAATCATACTAGATGTCTGCGAAATATCGTACTCTTCAACGTAGGGGTGGATGTCCATCTCAAAATCGCGTTTTTCGGACATAGTGGTCAGTTTTGACCAAATTTGGACAAAAAGTCGAATTTTCAGTTTTTATGGCATATTAATCTACAAAACTCAGGATTTAAGACAGTGTGACACACCCTATTATATTGTTGCTAGACTGGTTTGATTGTATGGCCATTTTTTGTCAGGATTTCTGGATATCAATCCGGAATAGTCAGGTAGTCAGGCCTTGAACATAGACATTTCTTGATCACTCCCTGTCAACTTTGTGGATATACAAGGGATTTCAGAAGAGTCCATGACATTATCCCCCAAAGACAGTTTCCCCAGCGACATTTTCCCCAGGCGACATTTTCCCCACCCTAATATTACATGCTGTAATAATTACGATTTACCGACAATCGCACCTTGATTTTTTTTTTTTTTTTTTAAGTTTGCACTTATTTATTCGGATCGTAACTTAAGAAGATTATATGCCAATTACTAGATTACTAGAAATTCGAATTTGAATTGAAAATATTTAATTCATAACGATTTAGACAGAACTGAACTTTAAATTAAAAATGTTTAATTCATAACGATTTAGACAAAAATTGACATTATCACAAAAAAGATATTGATTATTCACTTTATAGGCACAGAATATATTCTAGCCTTGCCGGAAATTGACGAAATAACACGATAGTTCATTGAAATTTAAATTTGATGCGGTCGGTAGGCCTACATAAGACCGTACCAAGAAATAAATAACAGCCAGAAAACAGATCGTAATTATTACAGCACGTAATATTAGGGTGGAGAAAATGTCGCCTGGGGAAAATGTCGCGTGGGGATACTGTCGTGGGGGAAAATGTCGCTGGGGAAAATGTCGCTGAGGAAACTGTCGTTGGGGAATAATGTCGGTACCCCATTTCAGAAACGTTGCCAGCTACAACTCTCGTTTTGTTTTACCCAATTGGTGACAGATGGAGCTGTCACCCGCTGATAAAAAAAAATGCAAAAAATAAAATCGTTGTACTTGATAAAGTTGTACATACTTTGCTGTAATTTTCTAGAATACCCCACTATTTGGATAGATATACGATTTATGTTTGGATATGATGGTGATTCACGCTTTACCTTTTGTATCATATGCCTATTTGTAGGAGGAAGAAAAAAATGTCCAAACATTGACTCCTTTTAGTTTCACTTTTTTCGATATGCTGAGCTATTTCATCATTATAAAATAACGTATGCCATATATGGTAATATAATATAAGTAACATAGTAATATAATTATGTACCAAATCGTAACTTATTATCCCAGGAACAAAGGTGCTGGACCATTAATTGTATTTTCATGCACACGTTAGGGTGAAAAACTTAAGAAATGGCCCACCCCTCATTATACGAGAATTACAGAAAATAAAACGTCCCATAGCTGGATCAAAATATTGAAAACATCTGTAAGGTTTGACACACATACGCTATTTATGTTGATATATAGCGCATGTTTACTTCAGATATTTTGAAGAGAAAGAAATAATATCATCCAAACTGACCAAGTTTAACTATATCGTATTCAAGCTATTATGCTCTTTTATTATTCTGTAAATTTACAGCAACGAAGGTATACTCGTGTATAACGTACATGACCATTAACTTCACTATATACATAGGCTACGGTACAATAGTGCTGAAATTATTCCGCCCCCAATACATGTATATAAGAATTTCAGAAAACTTAGAAAACTAATTAAATGCCACATTAAAAGGGTGGTGGAAAACGATGCCGGAGTACTGACAGGAAGACATAAAACCCCACAGAAAAATATACTGACAGCATTTTACATGATATAGCCTGTTAGAATAATAAAGATTGCAGTACCGTAAACTCAGTGGTAAAACGGGTCGTTTGGGGAAAATTTTCAATACAATTGGAAAAACATCGTCACGCAGATGGTTTATACATGGATATACATTCTACATGTATATCCAACTATCCTTTATCAGACCAGATTCAAATTGACATGTTCGCAGACGGTTTAGGGAGTGAAATGCATGAAAAAATGCCTATGTGGAATGTGGAAGTTTCGCCGCTCTCAGCCGATCGGTTATCAACACGTTTGTTCTTCTGATTACTAAAAATGAATTATTTGAACGAAAATAGAGCGGTTTTTTGTCTGCTTCATTTTGCAAAATTTTATTCTGGAAATCATTTTATGACTGCAATAATTCGAAAAAAATGTTAAGCGACTTACACGTAAAACAGTCTAAATTTGATCTTATTTTCAATATTATTGGTTAAATATTAACATAAAGTTAATTACTTGATTAATATCCGTTAGATAAACTTGCTTACAAGCGTCTTCGTGCCTCTATGCTTGGCTCACCGTGCCTCTATGCTTGGCTCACCTGAATTGCTTATCGACTAACAGTGTATGAAGACATCTTCTCTGACAGCCCATTTTCAAAAGATAATTTTCCATATAAAGAAATACTTTATCATGATTTGTCTTTCACTAACGCATAGAGTGAATAATGTATTTTGAATATTTTGTAGAAGAAAATCTTTTTCGAAGGTTTGTAGACTTTTGGGGATAATCTAACCTTAATAGATTATTGTCAACTACTATTGATACCCTTGAAAACGAGGTTGTATTCTCAACAGTTGACTCAATTAGATAACATGATATGTCTGGATACATGTATTGGCGCCTTATGCGATATTAACACGAGAGTATGTAGAATAAGTTACATACTAAATATTCTGCGCCCATATTGGGAAGGCACTGTTATGTCTTTTATAGTATGATTGTAAAATAGGTTGTCAATGAAAATATTTCCAGAAGAGAAAGTCTTATGTAGACTAAACAGAGGCTATTTCCTATGATTCATTCGATGTAATGAAAAGCCTTAGAGATTTGTTTCGATTGATTGTTATTTAAAGTCCTGGGTGTTGTGTAAAAACATGAGCATATGCGTGACGTAGAGACTCTGACTATATCGTTTTTTCGTGAGTAAAATATTTGTAGACGAGGGTTGTTATGAAAGTTCAACGACAAGGTCTCTACCTGTGCAATAATACATGCTATGTACAATCATGTATGTGTGAATAAATAGCGATTATCCGTGCAGTGAAATTGAATAGTGTATTCGGTTGATTGAAGATTTAGGGCAAATACTGTCAGCTATACGTATAGAGGGCTCAAGCTTTATGTGAACACCTGGGACACAAATACAGTATTGCTATGGCTCGACTGAAACGTAAGATTCGTTGGATAAGTTAAACAAATGACAGTTGCGGTATATACATGTTGTACTAGCCTTAGTGTCACCATACCCGCAAATTTGAAATGTTAGTGTACGACGTGAGTAGGTGTGATTGTGTGAGTGTTTGTGTGAGTGTTTATGGGGGTCATTATTTACATCCTCTGTTACTATAAACGTGTACGTTGAATTTTCCCCATAATTTCGAAACTTTTCAGTTTATTTCACTCAATTTATGCTGCATAAAAGACATTTACAGGCGCTATAAATAATATAATTTTCCCATTAGCAGCTGCATATCCATGATGAAATATTTTGGGGATTCAGATCATTTCTGAATCAATTTGAGAGACCCATTTTATGAGGGTACTAGAACTTCGATTTCTGTTCAAGTATTATCTCTATGAAAGTACAGTAAATGTACAAAAGTGTACAATCCACTATACTGGTGCCACCCCACCATCGATTCCTGCATTAGGGGCTACTGAATGAATAGTTACATTAGAATTATGTGAAATTATAAGAAACATATAATTCTTTGTAATTGTTATTAGTTGGGCATACTTACCGTACGTTGGAGTAACAGAAAGGCAGAAAAACAGACAGCCAATAGAAACCAAGAAACACAGACTATGTAAGTTCAAGTAGACCATCTTTCCACGGCACTGTTCGTCTCTTTTGAATATGTTATGTAGACGGTATCTGCTGCTCCTTTAAGTAAATCACATGACCCTACCCGGAAGTCAAATCGAACGTATATCGAATGTCCATGAGATAGAGCAAATCCGAGCTGGGTTGCGCAGGTAGATACATGTATGTTCTCTGTTTATCGTGTTTATCACAACACGGATATAGACATTTTAAAAATCTTGTCGTGAAGTCCGACATCTGTACGCTTCTCTCGATACATTGCAACTTCGATAGTCTCAAGTTCTTTTTCGAAAACAGTTAGCACCTTTATCCCTATGAAATGATATGAGGGTAAACAAAGAGACAGTTACAGACAGAGACTGAGGAAAATCGTTCTCTCTTGCACTGACGTTCGTGTCAATTCACATAAGGTAACTAGAAATGATACTCAATTTGCAATGCAGGCAGAAATATTCAAGAAGCAATCTGCTTCGACATAACTTCAATGTTCTGTCTATGTTTCGCTTATTTAACAATGCTTCAACCATGCTTTGTCTAAATATTTATATCAAAAGCAATTTCCAAATTTGATACGTCACGAACACGGTGAACCAAAAAATGACAAGATATAACAAAAATATTTTTATGAAAATATTTGCTAAAAGCAGTCATTAAATTAAGAAATACAGTTTTCATAGAGCGGGCTCAACAGTTATTTTACGCACTGAAAGTATGGGAAATTTTATATTTTAGGGTAAGGGATTTATAAACTTTCCCACACGCCTATGAAAACAATAATTCAATTATATAAGTTCATTACCAGCAGCGTTTATAATGAAAGGTTGAAAAAATATGGTAAATTTGGACAACCTTTATCACCTTTCAGTTGTTGAAAAAACCCGATAAGCTGGCATCATGCCAATATTAATGGACGAGTTTGGTCAGACGATGAAACAGTTCCTCAGTCTAGTGCTCCCCTGATATCCCTGATGGAGCAAGTTGAATGTTGGCAACAGAAAATTGGAAAACGGACCTGTGTTAGTGCATTGTTTGTGAGTATTAATGCTAGCGTTGGCGACATAGCATAGGCTATCTCTGTCAACGAGTTTGTTTTTCTGGTTTGAATAGCTAGGGTATTCACTGAGAACTTGCCTTGGTATGCAGCATAACAAATACTCAATATAACCAACCAAAAAATTACTCATGAACTGATTGGTTACTGTTTGGTAACACGCTTAGCTTTACTGATAGAAAGGCTTCCCTTGCCCTGCTATTCAGTTTTCAGTTGATAAGTAACTAACTGGTAACTAACCAGGTGCTCTTCTGTCACCCTGTAGATTCCATGAATAGTTTACCGTCTAGCTACCAAGCAGTTGAGAAGAATTTACTGCTATGTTACCAACAAAATTAACCACACGTGGGTACAACAGTAACATGATCGGCTACTGATAGATTTTTTGTCACCGAATCCCTTATCAATTCATACGCTCATTGATCGATTACAAGGCTTGAAATATCCATATCACGACAAACGGGTTTGAAATAATTCACACACGGGTTCGAAATATTTTGTAACCTGTTGCCCTGACTACCGATCAAAACGAGGCTACGGAAATTCATCTGCTACAGATCGCAACAATGTCAACGAATTCAGCTGAGCGAAGGTTTGTCGCACTTTTATCTCGACTGTGGGCTTTTTCAGCTTTCTTTCGATGAGGATTGTCTTTCAATTCGAGAATATACGAGTGATATGAGAAAGAATCCATTATTTGGTGACAAAATCGTTATCTAGGTTTGAGTCAGGGTTGATCGGTTTTGTGACCTGCCTGTGAAATTTGAACCGTGAGCCGCGCAGCAGCATTTCACAGGCAGGTCACAAAACCCGATCGACCCTTCCTCAAACCTAGATAACTCGTATTGAGCGTTTCCTATCAGTACTTGTCGGTAACTGGGTAGGAAAGGTCATACTTTCCCTCACATCCAATACAGTTCGATTGTGAAATCCGCAACTGAGCCGTACAAAACGGTCACATGTAAGTAACCACACAGTTCATTTATGAAATAGCTTATTGGAACGGTACGAATTAATAACTTTTCAGTAGCGATTAAGTCAGAATTGCACAGTACTGCAACATTAGTGCTTAACTCATAACACACATTCATACACGAGAGAGAGAGAATTAAGGTTTAATGTCGGGTTCAGCAATATTTCAGCTATATAGCGACAATCAAACAAAATTCTATCAACTTCGTAATCCAACGCATTAAAACATACACACATTAAAACTTATGTAACATCCCGATTTCTTTTAAATAACCCAAGATGCAATCCTCCCTCACCCAACTAAAAAGATCTTCCAAAGTAGTGGCTCGATCTTACAACCTATGCATTCGATAAGGTTATGTTTCACCGTGAGATCATCATGGCATGGAACACACCTTGGAACTGGCTCTTTTTTTTAGTAAATGTTCGTGAGTTAATCGTGTATGGCCGATTCTACATCGCCTGATCATGGTTTGATCGAAACGTTTCCAACATTTATGTTCAACTAATAGTTGTATTAAATAGATTATGCAACCTGATAACTGCACAAATCATTTTGGACTTCATATTACCAAGCGAAACATTTTCGTGTAGTACAAACAGCTTTCAAAGATATTGCCAACATGAAACTGAACAGTACTGTGTGATACAGATATGAGCAGTGCTGAACTGTAAAAGTTTCCCAATGCATGAGATGTTCTACTTATGCACAGATATAAATTGCATATCTGTACCTATCAGTGTGCAAATTCTTCAAAATTATACTCACTTTCGATCAGATAATTTCTTGAGTTTCTGGTATAAAGGGCCTGCAACTATGTAATGATGATTTATTTCTGAACCCCCAAAAAACTCAGTTTTAAGGCATGCTATGTTACTTTATATTGTTCATGTTATGAAATATCGCAAAACCAAGGAAGATGTTGTGATGTGTTTTGGCATTGGTCCTTTTGTGAAGACATCTTTCACAGCATATACATTAGAATATAAATACATATCGAATATCGATTCACATCTTTCGATCCATCAGTCAAATTATCGTCCCATGGGAGAACCACAAATATATTTTGAGTGCTTCACCACTGCACTAATTTCCAAAAAGATGTAGTGTTTTATGACTTCATCAAAGTTAAATTTTACACTTTATCCGGGAAAAGCTATTAGAGTGAAGATTCTCTTCATGCTTGTATTTAATAGGGATGGAGCGAAGAAAAGTGGTTTGTTCTGTGTGGCAAGCTCGGTCATCGAACGACTGAAGGTGGACCAAGAGGTTAACATTCTACAGACCATCAAACAGATGAGGGTCAACCGATCAGAAATCATCACCGATCTGGTACGAATATATAGCAATTCTTCTTCTTGCGCACACTAAGATTAAATCGTCACGATTGCGGCGTTTCCATAAGAAAGTCAAAAGAAATATTATCACGTAATTCTTGCCACGACATTTTTCATAGCATTTACATGAAATTGTATATAATATTGAGCAAATGCCGGCACGGGTACTTTGTGAACGGGGCAGATCTCAGTTTTATATACTGTTGCCGAACGGTATGGTGCGTCCCTCTTTAAATTATTGTCAACAGAGAATCATTGCATCAAAGTTTCAGTGATTTTTAAAACAAGCTTCCACATATCATGCTCTGAATGTAACCCAGTATGAACACTTCGCAGATTTTGATGTGCACGGAAGTTAGAATGAAAACACTTGGTAGATTATTATTATACCTGTATCATTATGCCATTCATCTTCTATGTACGAGCAAACCATTCCTCTGATCTAGTTGTTACCCGACGGCTTATAGTTACCTCAATGAATTAAATAATTCGATTCTATTTTATCTTACATAACTAACTGTCCAGTTTTAGCTTCACGAGAGTCCGAAACTCAGACGAGTCGACCAGCGCATCTATGGTTATTTTCCCGCCACAAACAGCACGCTGGTTTTTCCATATGCGCGCGTGGGATGTTCGTGACGAGTAGAAATTGCCAAGTCATCCGCCAAGTTTCGATCCCCTGTGAAGCTGGAAATGGACAGTCGCTCTTAAACAAAGACTCTTGTGAAGTATAAGTTGATATAAAATCGAATTAATGAGTTTTGTTGTTGTGGCAAATGGCCCTTGCAAATAGGAACCGCCTGGGTTTTGCCACAACCGCTGGAGCTGGGGAATGGCTTGGCGCCATGGCTTTGATAGCACATGGAAGAGAAAGGCCCCACTGCAGCTATTCTATGCCGTGCCTACTCTGACACTCCGCACATCTTCTTGTTAGAGAATGGCTGTTAGTGGAAAAGCCATTACTAATATCAACATATGAGCATACCAATTGAATCTCTGCCCTGTTTCCTTTCAGAACCAGTTTCAGTTCATCCACGAGATAGTGCTAGCATACCTGGACAGTTTTCAGACATACGCAAACGTTCAATGAGTCTGTGGCATTTGGTGATCAGAAGGGCACTATTATTCGTCAACGTGCTGGCTTCTTGTCATAATAATGCGTGCGAATATTCGTTTGCTTTTTTCAGTTAACATTTACATGTCGTGATATACCATGTATACTGCCACGATAATGGTTATGAAAGACATTGGATTCATGTGAATTACGACAAATCAACATTGTTCCATCAATAAGTTGACAGGTTTTAGATATGACGTTTGCTCAAATTTATACATAGGCATGTATAACATTTATGTAAATGAGGTGGTCCGTATTGCGATCGATTTTTGATAAAAAAAATTGCTTAAACTAGCCGGAATGTGAAATAGCCTCGCCATATGAAGGGGATCAGTTAGCCCATGCTTCCAAATATGATGTCACGTGATTTTTCAACTCATCGGTTTGTTCCATGTAAGATTTATACAAATACATATGTATCCGTTACGGGTTTTTTTTTATATAAACACATATATTTTATAGAACGTAAATTTTTGCTATATGTATATGTTTTGTTATATGTATGGTTTATGTTGCTTATACATTTTCATTTCTCTATCTAGATAAAAACGATCCATTGAATACTATAGAATTATGCCATTCCAAATGATGTACGGACCAGACAAGACCAATATTCACCGAGACCGAAGGCCGAGGTAAATATTGGTTTTCTCCTGTCCATAGAACATCGTCTTTACAGAATTGGAATCACATAATTGTTTTATTATATCAAACAATCGCAAATGGTTTGAATTTGACGTTACACGTACAAATCTATGTAATAATTTTGATTATTCCGGATAATTTCGTTAAAAATATCTCTCGTGCCGTGAACCGCACAACAGGTGTTCGAAGTAACGTCAGTCGCGTGATAGGCTTCGGCAGAGGCGTCAACGAAAGTTATTTTCACCGACGTAATTTGCTGAAAACTGGACTGTCATCAACTGTCGTTGGAATCATGCTGACTTCTCGAACAGCGGGCAAGAAAATGGATGATTCACACATGGACACACCTGATCAGATATGGTGGGCATTCTGGAATGTGGGCAACTACGGATATATTGAGTAAAAAAGAGTCACTGGCTACATTTGAAAAATGCTTTATTTTTGTTAATTTGATATATTTGGCATGCTAATAAAGGAAAAGGATTCATTTGTTACCGGAATCACTTGGGTTTTCATTCATTGGAAAATTATGTAAGTAAGGGCCGAAAGATCATGACCTAATCTTTTCTTCTAAAATCGATACATCCCGTGGTTTGAGAGCCTTGAAGATTTCAATTTCAAAACCATTATTTAATTTATATTATATTGAAGGAAAGCGCTTGGGACAGTTTTTAAGCGTAATTCCGGCCGTTCGGTCCTGGTATATTGCGACAAACACCCTGTTTAAGTGCCTTAATAATACAAGACAACGAATGGAAAGTATACATCATTACCACAGTCGAATGTGTCTTCTAATAAAAATACGTTACATATTGGCTGATGTTCTCGATTGAGACTTCCTGTCCAAGAAAATCACTATAACCTAAACCTGCCACTTTCATTCATATGTTTGGGAAAGACCATCTTACCTATCGTACCTAAAAAATGCCCAAACATTAGAGTTCAAACTTCCTAAAATTATGGCGTAAAATTTTGGGGTGTATTTATAATTTTTGCATAACCCCAAATCAAAGGATTGAGTAAATTCAAAGAGGTGTCCATGAAGGTGTACCAGAAAGATTGCGTTATTTTCCCCTTTTCTCCAAACAAGCGCCCAAACTATATTATTTGGATAGGATCACTATTTCCTAATTTACCATGTCCTTGATGTGGAGAAAATTGAATGAATAATAAATTTTGAAAACCCGACCTAAAAATTGGCAAAAATATTATATTTTTGTAGAATATGACGTCACTGTGGCATAACTGCACTTCGAAGAGATTTTGTTTGTTCACAGTACAAGATATCTGAAATATTCACCACTGGCATAGCAGGTTTTATTTTACTTTACGCATTGGCTTCAGTTTATCATATTCCAGTTGACATTTACGGAAATCTGATCATTTTTAATGAATTTAGGACTTGGTTTGCCCAAATATACAATCGCATTTCTCTTTTGCAAGGAACCATCTTGTGTTTTATTCGTATTTATATTTTTCCCGTTTGAAATCTAAGGCTGAAATTGTTCTCCAATCGTGGCGTTTGTATTATGGTCGCGGCAGTTTGCTTTGAAGGACGGCTGCTCAACTAATGTAGAATTTGACATCTGAACACTATTGAGGGGAGGTAAATTACAACACATATAAGGGAAGTGGGAAGAGGTGCCGACATACTGACTGCGTCACATGACTTCACAGAATAGTCTTCTGGTTAACCTATTCTAAAGCACATACCAAGAATCTAACGATTCGTGGTATGTGTTGTATCCCAGGTACGCTTTTATTGTACCTGTCCATGTGGCAACTTGGATGATATGACCACACGGCCCCTAGCACCGGCATAAGCGGTATTAGATACAAATCTAGAGAACTATGATGGAAATGCTCTGACAACTCGCATACCTAAAGACACTCATTCACTGCCATCTGTTCACCTACGAAAAAATCCGTATGAAAAATAAAATTTTCATATTTCGTCATCTCAAATGTTTTCATTCGACAAATATATGTAGGTTTATTGTTTGCTGGGAAATTAAAGCCGCACGACGTCGGGCATAGCAGGTTAGTTTTTCTGGGTATTCTTGCATTTACCATGTTTACTTCATGTTGGGGCGTTTATTCCATCAGACGTCCTCATTCCTCATCAATTAACATCAGATAAGGTATTTGTTTGAGCTGATCTGCCATCTCATGTCCCGATCCCGCTTAAGTCGGTGCTAGAGGCCGTGTGTACTTCATAGTCGCCACATGATCCACTGCAATGGAGGCGCCGCAGAAATTCTAAGGCTACGTCCGAGAACCTCCGTATTCTTAGGTCTGAATGGGAGGTGCCGAGGGATGCTCTCCTGTAAAGTCATATGAGTGCTTTTTAGTCGTCAGACGTCATCAATTTTTTTCTACCTCTTGCATATCGCACCTATCTATATATTCCATGAAGGGAATTTAAATATTTGGAGCATCAACATCTAAAGCCCGACATCCTTTGTCCAGCCGACTTTCATATCCATGTAAATGTCCTAGTTTTCCCACTTGGGTTCTCATCAATGACACACTCGTAAATCTATGACACATTAAGAAATGTCGCAATCGCTTGATGTTGTAAATCTAACCTACACTAAACAACTTACCTTTGTATCCAGAACCAGTAATCGCACATATGACTACCATGAAGTAAAATATACATTGGATGATTAGTTGCGGTACATTAGCCGACTCAGTTGTGCTCTGATTGCCATTCACCCGCTGCAAGTTCTGTTGATCGTTAGTTATTAAATGTGGTTCGACGACACAGAGTGACTTGCGTATTACCTGAATTTATCAGAGAAAATCTGGTAATTTCTTTTAAAAAAATCCAGTTTATGGTTGTCTCCATTGGAGTGATGTGCAAGAGGTGAGAAAAACTAACCACGTCCTGGCGACTAAAATGCAAACATATGACTCTACAAGAAAGCTTCCCCTCCCATTTTCCATTCGATGTGTTAATCGGAGCCTCTCACGTTGATACCATAACGCGTTGTGATGATTCCCAGTTGTATTCATTTTCTGGTATGTATAATAATTCTAATTCATATAAACAGTTTCCTATGTTGTATTTCTGGGTGGGTGTATATCCTATGTTGTATTTCTGGGTGGGTGTATATCCTATGTTGTATTTCTGGGTGGGTGTATATCCTATGTTGTATTTCTGGGT
Source organism: Hanleya hanleyi (assembly GCA_036873755.1). Classification (NCBI taxonomy): domain Eukaryota; kingdom Metazoa; phylum Mollusca; class Polyplacophora; order Lepidopleurida; family Hanleyidae; genus Hanleya; species Hanleya hanleyi. Next base: position 35,125 of record JAVTVY010008746.1, on the reverse strand, counting down.
GGGTGTATATCCTATGTTGTATTTGTGGGTGGCTGTATATTCTATGTTGTATTTGTGGGTGGTTGTATATTCTATGTTCCTTGTCCGTCTTGCTTCAGTTCTTGGTAATCCAAACTTCGCCACTCCCTCATACAGTGTACGTCCACTTACAAAAAATGTGAGTTCCAATGGTGAGCAAAAGGTTCACCGAATTGAGTTCAGATCCCTCGGAACACTTTCTTCAAGATCATGTTGTCTTTCACGTGACCGGGTTCGTGTAAAAATGGCGATTTTGAACAGTCGTACGAACAAATCACGCGAATATAAGATGCGTTTCCAAACCGATAACGCCAAAGATTTTAGCTGTGGTGCTCGTGTTATCGGGTTAGCTTGTCATAACCGCTAACTCAAAAGCTTGGGGTGCTCGTGTTATCTCATTCTCTTTCAGATCGCCTGTCCTAACTGCGACTCCCAAATATTGTCGCTGTGATGCTCGTGTTAACCGGTTCGCTTGTTGGTCGTCTGTCATAACCGCTAATTCATCAGCTTGTAGTTGGGGTGCTCTTGTTATCGGATTCACATTAAATCGCCTATAAAACTGCGACGTCCAAAGCTTGTAGCTGTGGTGCTTGTGTTATTTGGTTTGCTTATAGATCATCTGCCCTAGCCACTAACTCCAAAGCTTAGCATCAACGAGCTGATGTTCGCAGGTGTAGCCTATAATAACCATCACGCTATGCAGTATTCTATGTGAATATAGGCACGGCGTATCACATTGGTCACACCGGTTTTCGTCAGATCGCCTGATTTAAGCAGCGTTGCGCTCGGTCAATACTTGGATGGGTGACAGGTTGCTGTACTGGCTGGGCTGATCAGTGCCCAGGATAATAGGAACTGTGGACACTCGTGTTCTGGCACATGTAGGCACAGTCGTGATATGACTGAAAACATGTTGAAAGCGACGATAAATCCTACTCACTCACCCTTATACGTCAATGCATAAGTCAGAAGTCATGCGATCAATTTTATCCAATTCATATAGACGAGAGAAATTTCCTTCCAGACGGTGTACATAATTCTACACAGTAAACAAAAATATTATTGGTCAAGATTTTTTTTCTCATATTTTCTTGAAATTTTCTTGGGTCTGTGGCGAGAAAGTATTTCTTAATTAATATTTCCAAATCAAGAATTATTTTCTTGAATAAGTATCACAGTAAGAAAATTGTTCTTGAGTGAGAAAGCAGTTGAGACTAATTTTCTTATACAAGAAACGTTTTTCTTTCTTAAATGAGAATGCAGTCTTGTATGAGAAAATTTTCTTCCTGGAGACCCATTTTTTTCTTAGATAAGATATTAATACAAGTCTTAGATAAGAAAATTCTTCTCCATTTGGCAGTCTATTTCTCAGTCAAGACAAGACTGGAATGAGACCACAGATACTTGCACACACTGCAAATGTAAGAAAACCAAAAATTGTTTTCTTGAACAAGAATGTTTTTTTTCCATTCCACAGCAAAGTTCCCCAAGAATTAACATATGGTGTATACAACAGCATTTTATACTCAACAGAATACCGTATTAAAAAAGTATGACAAAGATATGTTGTAGCATCAACACTGCAAATTGCATCTTTTATTCGGAATGGCTGCCCTATGGGTTTTCACATACAATTATATGACCCAGAAACTGTTGAAAAATCTGGAATTCCAGATCACTAATTCCACACATTTAAAGCCAACTGAACTGTTAATTGTGGAACTTACGGTGGCTTTAATTCATTGTATTTATTCGGACAATTGGGGAATTATTTCTGGAAATGGCAATTTCCACCCATGTTGAAATTAATATTCACCCATGTTGAAATTAATTCCCACCCATGTTGAAATTAATTTTCACCCATGTTGAAATTAATGTCCACCCATGCAATAAATTTCAACCTATGCTACCGGAGGGGACTATAGGTTTACTCCCCGTCTGTCTCCGTCAGACATTAGTTTTCCGGACATTTTTTCGCTGTCGTTCAACATATCAAAATATTTGATATATAGCTCTATCATAATTTACAAATTACAAGTCTAGGCCTGAATGCACAGGAACGGTGTTGTTGTTGTACGAGGGCGACAATTTTGTTTTGTCAGGAGCGTTTTCTTGTGGCACTGAAACACATATCTGAGTGTAGGGAGCTCACGAGAAAATAACTGTGAACTTTACGATTATAGACGAAAGAATGCATGCCAACTATCAGATTTAGACTGTTGTCACAGTCGTACACGGCTCGTATGACTTGTTAGGAGCAACGAACTTGTTACATGAGTGAATGGGAGATATACTCATGCCGGTGCCGACAGTACTAGACATTCAGGCCTAGTCCTGTAATTTGTAAATTATGATAAAGCTATATATCCAATATTTTGATATGTTGAACGACAGCGAAAAAATGTCAGGAAAACTAATGTGGGATGGACAGATGGACGGATAGACAGACGGGGAGTAAACCTATAATCCCCTCCGGTAACATAGGTTGAAATTGATTTCAACATGGGTGGAAATTAATTTCCACAAGGGAGGAAATTGCCATTTCCAGAAATAATTCCCTAATTGCCCAAATAAAGGCAATAAATTAAAAATCTAACCATGTCCCCTATGATCCACCGTAGGAACTGGATTTCTCAGTCAATCATAAGAAAAGTCATTTATGCTTGATTGGAAAATGAATATAAAGTTTCATACATGACCAGTAAGGTGTATGTGAACTGATTTAGCCAGTGAACTGCCTGAACTTCTGCATATTAGCTTTGTACTCCTTCGTCAGGACAACTATGTTGTTAGGCGTGATGAATATCCCTGCTTCAGGTCTCCATGATACATAGACTTGAACATTATCCTTTGCCTGTAAAGCAGTGCCAAAAAACTTAGTGTTTTCTGAATAAGTTCTCTTTATAATATAATAATAATAATAAATTCTTTATTTAACGAGGGTGTATATGCACAATCAGTCACAAAGACTGTTCTCCCTTATGGCCCAATAATAATAAATTCTTTATTTAACGAGGGTGTACATGCACAATCAGTCACAAAGACTGTTCTCCCTTATGGCCCTCAGCCAGCAGCCAGTGAAAGGCATGGAGGGCCTATGTTCTGTGATTCATCCATACTCATGCTTCGTGATGATGTGACACTGTAGATGAATACATAATGTTAGCATTTTGGTTGTATAAGTATCAATCTACACCTGCAAGCAATCATGCATGTAAATACTACATGGTCAGCTGGGAAATCGGTAGCTAAATGGGATATAGCCCTTATCTGTAATAAGGGCTATGCATTGCCCCCATTCACTCCTAGCGAGGGTTTTAGAAAATTTTATTATGCATCACTGGCCTCTGTAAATGCCGTACATCGAGTCTCTAATCCTTCCTGGACACTATTATTATACAATTGAGTGTCTGTGTGATCGAAGTCGGAATTTAAATTGCGATTTTAAACCCCTCAGTTTTTAATTACAGAAACTTACAGCATAGATGCGATTACATAAGAATTCCCTAGAAGTCCCTGGATGACGTCATGCCACATAAAGATGGCCGCTCCCAACGATCAGGATTTGAGCGACATCGTGATGTATTTTAAGTTTTAGTAATAAAGATCATCTTTCATCGGCTATGGTAACCAGGCGCTTGATAAAACAGACATTCTGATGTCTTAATTAGCATTATTGGGAGTAAATGACAGTGAATAAACACGTGCCGGACAGAATGACCGTGCTGAATAACTTTGTGACGGACATGGGCTGTTTGGTACCGGACAATGACCGTGTCCGGCCGCTAATTTGCAGGCTTGGTAACCAGAAACACATTTTTTTTCTTTGGCCCTAGGATCATATTTAGTTTTGAATGGTCATACCTCTGGAGTCCTAACAGCCAGGCTCGCAATATCGCTAACCGGACTGCCTGGTACAGCATATATTTCTAGTCAGGTAATGAAACTGTTTCACTGATTCCGCGAAGTAACCTTTAAAATGTTTAACGACCTACAATAGATCATAGTAAATGAAAGCGATGGAAAACGACCAGATACGTACATGTACTGGCTTTCTGAAACAGGGATATGCCTGCAGTATAGTGTTGACTGTTTTTGCCATTTGGCAGCGACTCTACATATCGTTTCCTTGAAGGAAATTCCAGATTTAGAAGTTGCTGTACAACTCTTTCGTTGAGCTTTTTCTCCTCGAGCTTCTTTTTCAGCTGTACATAGTGGCTGGCCATCAGCTTTGCATCTGAAAGCGAAATAATATATTTACAAAAAAAAAATTCAACTGAGATAAGGTATTGCGGTAAATTCATTAAAAATTCAATCTGAAGTATCTAATAATTCAATCAAATATAACCTTCCGTTGGTTCCTGGCGGACCATCCCACATATGGTCGGAGAAAGATCTTAGGCAAAGCCGGGAATCGAACCCACGACCATAGAGGTGGGAGGCTACAGTGGTCATTGAGCGAAGCTCGCTAACCACTCGGCCACGGAGGCCCCTTCAACTTTGTAAGTCAAATACATCCAAAGATATTCAACGGAAACTGGCAAGAACCTAAGTTAGAGACTTCCCTAGTTTACTCATGAATCTTCAACTACTAGTTTATCAAAGCATAGTCCTTACCATACTCCTGGGATGGGGATGGCTTTTCTGCCTGCTGACCGTCACCTTCAATCTCCTCATCAGCCACTGTCCCCACTTCAGTTTCGGCATCTGCACTGACAGGGTCCGGTTCGGCATCTGCACTGACAGGTTCCGGTTCGGCATCTTCACTGACAGGTTCGGCATCTGCATGGTCATTCATCTTTGGCTGCTCTACCACTTCTTTGATCTTTGCCTTTTTTGGATTTAGGAACCGTCTCCAAAAATCGTTCGGTTTTTCGTCGAGAAATCTGTATTTTTTTCTCGATATCGAGATTTTCAAAGGTGAGAGGGAATGGAGAATTTTTTCCAGAAAACTCGAAAGATTCGCGAAGTCGGGTTTCTTTCGTTATTTTGATCGGTTTTTATTCGAGAGAAATTTCTCGAATGAAAAACGATATCGAGAATCAGTCGAGAAACCTTCGAGAATTTTCCCAGTGGACAAAAAACAATTCTAAACCGATGGAAGTAGTGCCGCTATTGACTTCGTCTAGCCTGGTACCCTAACTTACTATCACATTGCTTATCTGTACAAGTAAGCTAGGGAACCAGGCTACATCGTTCAGCCGCGGGAATCTTTGCCAAGTCGTCAGTTTAGCGAGAACGTTACAGTGCAGTTTATCATTATTGTGTCCCAACCAGCCAAGTTGTGTTTGTATGTCAAATCCTTGAAGTAGTTGTGTAGGAAGGAGTCAGTCAGGCAATTCAGTTTACATTGATAGCGTACACGACAACTGTGATTGAAGAAGAAAGAGAAATCGCTATTTGGACGACGACAACAACAACAACAGCACATGACAGCGTAAACTGTCAGTCCAGTACCCATGCAGCTTCCCTCTATGTATTTGCAAGTAAGTATATGCCTACGGGAGAATAAAGAGTGACGACGGATACAATTTTGTACAAGTACATTCTGACTGTATTTACGAGCGTTCAGGGAATTACATGCCACTTTACCTGGGGGTCCAGGTAGAGTGGCATTTTTTCTTAATACCGGTATTTGAAAATATCGAGAAATATAGCCCACTAAACACTGAATTCATATTGTATACTCATGAAAAAGAAAGATTATGAAATAGCTTTTCATCGATAACACAGAAGGTGTCTTCGTGTTATATAATATCATATATGTTCATTCAAGAAATAGATTTTTTTTTAAATCACACAATTTCTCCGAATTTTTTCATTTAGATAGATAGGATTTATTTGCACATTTATGCCCCACGGCTAAAAGCAATACAATACAGACATATAAGACATTATAAGACCATTTAAGTTATTGACGTTGGTAATATTTGTCCAAATGCCGTAAATTGTTCGTTGAACCATAGACCAGTCATTCCGTCGTCAAATATCATGTAACGGTATGTGTTTATTCCTCATGATGTGTATGAAGTACGCATTATTCTTTCGCAGAAGATTAGAAAAGTCCGGATAGTACTAACCATTTATTGTCGGCAAAATTGAACTTCCACTGTAGACTCAACTCTCTTTGTCCTTTTCTACACGACTTACTGTTGTAACTTACATACGTAAAAATGATTTCATTGCTGATCATTTCCTATAAATATAAAAGATAATCTGCCATGTGGTTTAAATTACCGTAAATACTGCTATGGGTCATACGGGAAAGTCGGATGTTCAACTTCAAGCTAATCCGAACTGAACTGCTTACGTTGAATAATTTGGCAAACTAACACTAACTAACCAATACTAACTATATTCATCTCCTACTTAGTTCTTAAATAAAACAACGGACAAAATACCTTAGTTTTTCTTTCTAAAGCACCAGCAATAGTTAAGTTTTATTCTGACCCATACGTTATAGCGCAATCACGCACAGCGGCGTTAACAGGTGTTAGCCTGATAATTACGTCATTGTATTCATTCGCCTGTCGATGGTTTCGCGATATTCTCTCGACGCTTTCTCGATCAAAATTTCTCTACATGCTCTCGATCGAAAAAACCCGATTGATTCTCGATGGGTCAAAAAGAACGAATAAAAACCGATATCGAGAAAATCAATCGAGAATTTTGAAAACGATTTGGGTTTTTCCATTTTATTTTCTCGACATTCTCTCGATAAATTCCCGATAGAATCGGGATTTCTTCGAGAAAACCAAAGAAAATTCGCGATTGAAGGAAAAACGATAAATGGAGACAGTTCCTTAGGGCCCTGTGTTTTCTGTACTGGCTTTTTGTTGGCTAGTCTCCTCTTAAGTTTGAACAAAAACCCTAGCTGAAAAGATATATAGAATTTACCCAAAATATTTATAATTGGAACATATACTGTATGTAATCTTTCACGTGGATTTTTTTCTCCAAAAAACTTCATTTCTTCACTTTCATTGCAGTCATTTACAGTCACGACTCACAAATCTACTTTAGTTAACTGTCATGAGATGCAACACATAATTTTCAATTTCTGAACGAGGGGAACGATTTTATTTTCTGTTTCCCAATCTTCTTTAAGGTTAAATATTTTGGAAATTTTTCCGGGTATCATTCCATCTTCCAAGGAACAGTAATTTTGATGCTCGTGAAGCAAAGCAACAGAATAAAAGTGACTATTCTACCTACTCATGGTTTCACAGGATTCAGCTGCTCATCATCATTTAGCACTGGGAACCTACGACACATTGTAATGGCCATCTGTTGTAACTCCTCATGAGAAGGGTACCTCGGCATTGGTAACTGCTGACAAGCAGTAATCATATTGGATACGACAGACTGCACACACCGATTTCTCACAGCTGTGTCGATTTTTCCAAGTCTGTTTGCCCGGATAAGTTCGGTGTCACTATACAGGCTGAAATCCACACGGGAAAGCTGCAGCATCGGTGTGGCAACAGTGGCTTCTAGTTCCTGATTCACAGAGACATCTGAGCAGCTATTTTCCTGAATTGAAAGAAACTGTTTGTAACCAAAACATCATCCATCATCTCTTCAAATCTACCTTAGCCCCCCCCCCCCCCACCCCAATCTGCCCTCTACCATGTTTATTGAGGAAAGGCTGGTATTTACAACATACCCTGATCCACATTGGCCAAATACTGCTACTGATCAGTATATTCTGACTTGTTAGACTGGTATGAGATAGAAAGTATGGTACCAAATTAATCACCTGTATATAATTCTGCAACTTTCTCCGAAGCAAAAAATTCTCCACTCCTGATATCAGCTCAAGGAGATCATTCCTATCCAGTTCAAGAAATCTTGCTCCATCCAATCCTGCAGCTGCACAAATTGAATAAACATAAGTACTCCTTAATCTATAACAATGCCAGCTCAGCTTTCCGTGAAATGTTCTCTGTAAAGCCTACCAGCTGTAATCATCTGATCACATAAAAAATATCTAAGACAACCACAAATAACGGATACTGCTGATATCCAAACCAGAATAGAATAGAATGTTTTGACTGCCCACTCTGATTCTTGCAGCTGAATATCGCCTAAATTCAAAACCAGCAATTCAGAGAGATCAATTTGTAAACTGTGTAGTGTCCCCTATACTATTGCTCCATGACATCGTCAGTGAAACTCTGAGAACAAGGTTGGTGCAGTGGGGGGGGGGACAACTCTGGCAACCCTGAATTGACAGCCGCAGAATCGGGCATTTTCTTCCAGGCAAGGGAGACTACTCTAGTACGGTATGGTCTTGCCTGAAGATGGCACTCCGAAGCAACCGAACATTCCCAAAGTTTGGCGCCTCCTGTTGGCGCCCTCCTGTTCAACTGAAATCGACATCGTATGTATATTTTTATTTATCAGCAGTACCGATACTCATACGCGCTATTGTTTAAATTTCCATATACATAGGGAATAGCATGAAAATGTGAATGAACCAACCAGCGGTACCTTTTATTCCAACAAAGATCCGAGATTTGAAATTTTATCAAACAAGGTTACGTACCCGGCCTACCGGTACGTTTCGTTTGAAATATATAAATCCTTGTATACAGGTGGCGAAATACTCACAGAAAAAGTAGTTTGATGTTTCTTCGTCAAATTCTTTCGCCAGATGACTTTGCAATTCGCTAGTCGAGAATGCTTTTAATCCGATGGGATCACCATTATCCGATGGGGTCACTTTTGCCATCATGTCGTCTGCACTACGGTACCCAGAATGCATCATAATTGGTTTTCACGTGACGAATATATGTTACTTGTTCAAGAATGTTTTTCTTATCTAAGAAATAAGCAGTGAGAATTTTGGGACCCCCCCCCCCTTCCTGCTATTGCAACATAAACACATGGGATATTCATAAAAAGCTGAATTTGGACAAATTAAAATTCACCAGATTGCTCAAAATCAAATTGTCTTAATTTTTCTCAAAATTTCCTCAGACCCCTGGCCTAGCAAAGAGTAGATGCATCTTGGAAACTGTTGCTCGCTTCTATTTTCAGGTAACTTAATATTATTATATTTTAACTGTTATTCGTTTGGAATGAGGTCCAACTTCAATTTCTATCGACACTGATCTTTGGGTAAAAAACTTTTGGAAATGTATAAATGGAACACTGATAGAATATTGACAAAGGATTTGACATCCTGGATCTGCACCTGTATATTCTACTAAATTTTTCAATGTGTAATTTAAGGTGCATGCACAATAAACTACATGTGATGCCCCGGACATTGTTTGTTCAATTAATTTCAATTAATTTTTAACAGGTCCCGCTGATTAAGATGGCGATGTGGACATGGAGATGCGCAATTTGCCTTGTTTTCCTGTCACTTACACTAAAGGAGCTGATGAATCACATCAGCTATGCCCACAGCAGTACTTCTAATTTTTATGTCACTTGTGGCATAGAGAGGTGCCCAAACACATTCCATTCTTACAAGCCTTTTTATAAACATGTAAGAAGACGACATGGCCATTTCTTCGATGACAAAGAGATCACATTTGCTGAGCAAGCCGTGGGAGTACCAGTGACGGCTGCAGGTTATCAATGTGATGAGACAGATCCTCCAAATGATGTGCCTTCGTCTCCAGATCATCCAATAGAAGACCAACACACTGGCGATTCCATTCCAGATTTTCGAACTTTATTGTGCGAGGAAGAAGACCAAAGGCAGACAGCTGCCTCTGAGCATATTCTTCGGATGAAATATAGGCATCATGTGTCTGGGGTATGTTTACCTGCACATTTTTTATGCAACTCTGACACACAACGTTTATTTTTCTGGTGCAATAGGGCAAGTTTAGAAGCGAAAATTTACTTTTTACTAGCTCTGTATTTGACGTCAAATCAGTGACGTTCCAATAAAAACCTAACAATATCACGCATCGCTACGTCACAAAAAGAGTTCAGCGTTGGATACGATTGTGACTTAACGACACGTACTGAGTCAAATAACCTAGACATTGTCGTAGCTGAACTTGCCCTGAATTCCCCGTGATCTTCTGCTCTTCTGGCTAATCCAATCCGAATGTATAGTTCTCACTGCAATTGTGCAAACTACTTTAAAAATTGTCCAATATGGTGGTATTCAGTAATCTGGTTAAAACCAGATCTGCAATGCCCCCGTTTATCATGTTTATACCTGTCACAAGTATATCTGGGAAAATCCCTATCTTGTATCTTTAGCATGATATTATGCTAAATTCCCTAATAATTCAATCATTCAATTAGAATTTGATAAGCCCCATTTTAATAATTTAATCACATATAATTTTCTCAAAACTCCCTCAAAATAACTTTCTGTGATTGAATTATTAGGGAAATAACCGTAACTGTCTACTTAGTTAGCCTCGACGTTGACATGGACAAAAGATCAATCGAGTGCACACCTGGAATACAAAATTAATGCTATACTTGTTGGTTGCCAATCTTACCACTGCTGGTTTTCATCACCATGAATGTGACCCGACCTCAGCTCTCTCATTCACTCCTCGCGGAGTCTGTTGCATGTTTGGCTGTTGGTTCTGCATGGTTGCTCCTAATCTTTCCCAGGTTGACAAACTTTTTATTTTACAACAGAAAGTTGACAAGGAGGCATGATTGAAATATAGTCTCCTTGTATTGACAAGCCAATTCCACCATTGCACAATAACAAAAATAGTAAGCAATAATGAGCAGTTTCTCTTTGTACATGTAGTAGTTTTGCATCATTCATCTAGCTTTATTCCTTTGCTTTTGTAGGAGAGCATGTCATCACTCATACTGGGCTGTCGAAGTATTGTGAATCAGTCAGCATCTGTCCTCAAGAAAAAAATCCTTCATCAGATGAGAGAAAAGGGGCTTAATGATGACGTATTTGAAAGTGTATCTCAGACAATGAACAGTGTTTTTCTGGAGTCAATTTTCAATGATGTGGAGACTAACTACCTCCAGGACAAATAAATGCAGACATATAATCGAGTAGGTGTGAGGCAGATTACGTTAGGAGGAACACCACTATCCGAAGCGTTTTGGATTCAAACAAAGAATATCTCTTGATGCAGACTGTTTTTACTACCTGCCTATTCTGGAAAGTTTGCAACAGTACCTACAAAATGAAAAAAATCTTCCAGCTAATATTCAGCACAGCAGAAAGTACACATATGCAGGGAAGATATATTGGAGATATTTCTGACGGTATATATTCAAAACAACACCCACTGTTCAGAGATCCCAAGTCACTAAAAATTTTGTTATACTATGACGACATAGAAATCTGTTGCCCGCTTGGTTCAAAATCTCGCAAACTGTCTTGTTTTTATTACTCAGTAGCAAATCTGCCAGGAGTTTATCGTTCAAAGTTGTGCAACATACGCCTGGTTGCAATAGTGTTGAAGACATACTTGGACAAATATGGCATAGATTCAATTCTAGCACCTTTGGTTACAGACATGAAAACTTTTTCAGAAGGATACCCTTTTAGTATTTTGAGTGAGACTGTGGTGTTGATAGGAGGTCTTTACTGTGTACTTGATGATACACCAGCTAGCCATTTGGTGGCTGGTTTTAAAGGTGTAGGTGGTGCTTGGATGAAGTGCAGAATGTGTTGCTGTACTGAAAGACAAATGCAGACAACGTTTTCCAAAGATGGATTCAAGATGCGGACAATAGACGACTATCTGTCATGCTGTCAAGATCTGGATTCAGCAGACACGGACTACATGAGAAATTACCTGAGCACAGCTTATGGTATACATCGAAAAAGTTCACTTGTAGACATTCCTTACTTTGATATCACCATCTGCCTTCCTCAAGATATCATGCATGTCATTTATGAAGGAACTGCACAATATGAAATCAAGGAGGTGTTGAAATTTTACATAAGTGAAGGACTCTTCACCGTTCATGACCTTAATTCAGCAATTTCCAACTTTCAGTATGGGTATCATGAAATGAAAAATAGACCATCAGTTATTGCAGCAAATACAATCAATTCTGATGACAACAAACTAAAACAAAATTCTGCACAGACAAGTCTGTTGTTAAAAATTATCTTATTTGTGTTACTGGACCTTGGAGTCAATAAGGAGGATGAGCAGTTCCTCTTCATGGTTGAACTGGTTGAACTGGTCAAATTGCTGTATTTACATTAGGTTCTTTAAGTGTTTTAAAAGAGATGATAACAAGTCACCTTAAAATGTTTACCAGCTGTTTTCAGAACCTTAGAATTATGCCCAAACAGTACTATTTGCTCCATTTTCCAGCATGTATCAGAAATCACGGACAAACACGCGGATACTCCTGTATGCGCTTTGAAGGAAAGAACAAAAATCCGAAGTCAATTGCAAAGAGAAAAAACAACTTTACTAATGTCCCTTTATCTGTATGTGAAGAAATTGCAAACATTGAAGCAATGGACTCTTTGATTGGAGATGGCATGCATCCCTCGTTTGCAACAGACATCATCCCAGGACCATCTTCACAATTACGCCAGGAACAAAGAGAATACTTCAGTGATAAAATGAAATTGTTTTACGGCACAGAACTCGATAACTGTTATGTTTACAAATGTGGTCATGTTACATATCATGGTGTGAAGTATATATCTGGCAGAGCTATATTGGCAAAGGGGGTTGACGAGGGAGGAATTTTCCCAGAATTCGGTAAGGTGGTAAACATATACATTGTTAACATGCATGATGTGTACCTGGAACTGCAGATGTTTGTCACCTGTTATTTCCAAGAATGTGTACAGTCATACTTAGTTGAAGAACCAGATCTTCCTGTTGCCCTCGTGCTTTGTAAAGTTGAGGATTTGTTAGACCACCATGTTCATGGCTCTGTTATCGGGCAAGGGGATACATATATACCTACAGAATTTGACTTCACGGATGTCATTGCACACCGACTAAATATCAACTAATTGCATGTTTGTAAATTGTGATTGATTTCTGATACATGATATATTGACTTAAGATACCACTTTCAAGGCCGATTTGTTTGATTTGTTATTGCATTGTTATTAAGTTTTAAATATATTTGTTATTAGTTATGCTTGAGGGCCTCAAGGGAGACCACTAGTCTTTTCAACTGATTGTGTACACCCTCATTAAATAAAGAATTTATTATTATTAAGATTGTGTAAATACATGTAATCAACATGGTCAATCTCTTCTGAGAGCCTGTAATAAATTTGTAAGAAAAATGGATTTTTTTTGTCTTTTATTTTCATGGGTAAAACAAAACACTGCAGAGTAGACGCGCATGGCCTAGTCAGCTGGAATTTAATCCTGGTAAACTTTAATACACTCATCCCCCATGACTGCAATTAGGGCCCTTCCGTGGGTGTACAGCCGTACAAAACTGTCTCAGCTTGTAAGGCATGACAAAAGGCATGAAATAATAATAACTTGTCAGGGACTATTGTCTCAACCAATTTTTGGTGGGTCTTCCATGTAAGGGAGCATTGTCCAGGCCTTTGTATTATTGAAAAGCCTCACGGCTAGACTCATTGTTGTACCCAGACAGACTATTGTCCTGCTTTGTCGTGTGTCTCTTACATGGAAGATGAACCTAATTTTTCATGCAGTGCATATAATTATATGTATGCATGGATAAGTGTGAACATGAGATTGATCTTGTTCCCAAGTCATGGTTTTCGAGCACGAGTTTCAGCTCTTTGCTACCATCTCTAAAAGGTGGCATATGCAATAACAGCTCACAACTCCCAACCCAACCATACTTTTTCCCATGCATTCATTCTCACAGGCCGTAATTGACCCTCCCACTTTTGGAGACGCGGAAGCCCACTTCTGGAGAAATTAGGGAGTGCGCGAATTTCTCCAAAAGTGGGCTTTCGCGTCTCCAAAAGTGTGACAGCTCCACATTAATGTGGGACGATAGAATACGGCCTGTGATTCTGGTCAGAGATATAGCTACGTTAGGTTTTGTAGGAAATATTTTCTTACACATGAAATTCTATTTCTGAAAAGTATCAACCAAGACCAAATTTCTTAAGTGAAACAGCTTTTGTGAGTGCAAAATTCTGGGTTGAGAAAATATTTCTTGTTGATCAAGAAAATATAAGAATATATTTCTAGAATAAGATGAAATTTCTTGTATACAGAAATTCTGGTTCGCGTTCTCGGGTTTCAAGAAAATATTGTGGAATTTTTAAGAAAATACAAGAAAAAATAAGAAATTTTAAGAATTTTTTTCATGGATAAGAAATTGACGTCTTGTATAAGATTTTATTTTTAACTGTGTACCGTTTGAAAAGAACGTCATCCCAATGATTAAGCATAATTCAAACGTGTTAATGTAGCAGCTCAATTCCAATTGGGATGTTTTTCATCGTCCACGCCGTACTGCTGAACTAATCCTTCTATTGGTTGGCTAAAATTAGTAGTATAGTTGGGACAATAAGCCTGATGCCGTAGGCCCCTAACATCCATGAAGATTAAATCCTACTTCTATCCCCACTCGACACGGTCTCGGATAAAGAAGGACATTAATACCTCGTTTCGCAATGCTAGGAATCCATATTGGCATCCATGTTGAAAACACAGTATCACGCCGGAACTTCAGACAGCGCATGTCAGCTGCCCGACTTGCGTTACCATGGAGATCCGCTCGAGAAGAAAAAGCAAGAGCAACACCTCAAATTAGTAGAAATCCTTCGCGGCTAGAATCAAGGGAATATCCATTTCATTTGCATATATATTTTATCTCCTGGTGAGCGGAACCACATACTATAGCATGTGATTTGCCTCACGTGTGGCGGATCACGGTTTAGAGCTGAGAGCTTTAAAATCCTTACACCATTATTGCGCATGGTTCTTTGACTTCGAAGGAATAGGCCAAGCAATCGCGAATGTTCTGTCCCTTGATGCAATACAGGCCCCACATTCATGACAATCAAATGGCTTGTAGGGACAGTTAAACAATTCATTTAGCCTATCATCTCCCTCATGTAACATGACATCAACTCAATTGTCAAGCGCGAGGTCCCTGAACTGGCACAGTCGGAAGAGCAAGCTTTAATTTGGTGTATCGGGTTACATTTAGGACTTCACGCCTTGCGGCACATGTACTGTACCTTCACAATTTAATTAGTGTTGTGTTACATAAGCGATGCTACCGTAGATTTCTGGATAAGTGATCACATGTCATGCATACGAATGAATGCACAATTTATCACGTGATTGAAAGAGTGCAAGGAGTGAACACAAATATATGAAATTCACATACAGTACCGCTCTAATTAAATGCCACTCTACCGCGGTAAATAAGGTGCTGCTACTGTGCCTCTACCGCATCGCTGCTGCGTTACTGCTGCGTTGGTACCACGTTGTCACCGCATTGCTACCGCATTGCCACCGCACTGCTACCGCGCTGCTACTGAGGTCTCGAAATTACGGATTACTGCGCTTAAACAAAAGAAGGTTATTATTGTATGTGTATCCCAATTTATCTCGTAGCATTCGAGTTTATTATATGTGGAAACATTGGAATACACAGACAGTAATACAAATACATCGAAATTCCGGCTTCGTTTTACTGGCTCCATTCCATTGGAGAAAGAGACTGAAGGATAATGATTGGGTATATCCGATTCATGTAGTAGCAGAAATATTTAGACTTCATGTTATTTTTTCAGGAATTTATATGCAAAGCGAAAGTGGCTATTTCCGCCTGAATCCAAATTGTGTAACATATTTGTTCGACGTATGCATTCCACTGTGGTCTCAGAGATGTAGGAGGTCACTTCATGTGATTTTTTCATAGTCGTATCGGCGATAGCAAGGGATAGCGTCAAGGACGCTGATAAACCTCAGTTGTGACGATCGAATGGCATCGTCCGTACAGGTGTTTCCTTATTCATGAATCATGAATATAAATGTTTCTTTCGGTATTCACATTCAACCTATTCAGCATTTCTCAAAATAGATTGTTTATTATTTCCATCTTTCTATGAATTGTATTAGTTAAACGCAACATATAAACGTGACGGGAGAAGCTGCTGGTGTAGTGACAAGAATTCATATGACCAGGCCAGTAGTATATTAAGGTGAAATCTCTTATCATTTCTACGGTTGGTGGGGGTGGGGGGGGGCGGAAAGAATAGGGAGGGCGGATGACGTCGCGTCCGTTAGAGATCACGTCCCGGTCAAAGGCCATTGTCGGTGAAGGATTTGTCATGTCATCGTGAAAAATAAAGAGGTCACGTGACTGATTAAGGTGGATATAAAACTAAAAATGTGGATAAAAAACGGAC
The DNA here is from genome assembly GCA_036873755.1 of Hanleya hanleyi. Classification (NCBI taxonomy): domain Eukaryota; kingdom Metazoa; phylum Mollusca; class Polyplacophora; order Lepidopleurida; family Hanleyidae; genus Hanleya; species Hanleya hanleyi. Next base: position 18,807 of record JAVTVY010008746.1, on the reverse strand, counting down.
CGGAAACGCAGTCAAATGGGTCTAGGTGGGCCAATATGGACCCTAAGAGCTCGGGCTAGGTCTGGACTTGAAGCGCTCGTCGCGATCGGCCATGTGATAGGTGGGTAGATACAAAACTAGGATTTCTTCTGGAAAAATAAAATGCAAAAATGGACTTTACACCCAAAACTAACCCCGGTCAAATTGGTTCTGCTTGGATCTACATGGGTCGTGGAGGCTTCATGGCTCATCGTGGAGGACTCGGCATGTAGACTATGACTGGGGTGATTCAGGGCGCAAATTACGTCAGGGTGAGCATGCACAGTGAAGGCGTTGTTGCGAAAGCGGACATTTTGGGATGCGCAACAGAGACCATTCTTGGTCCAAATATGGCGGGCCGGGTGTCATATTAATGCATATGTGGTGTAAACTACGACTGGCATGGTTTGGACTGGAAGTGATAACATGATACGTATGCACAGTTGGGAAACATTAAAGAAATCGGGTATTAAGCTGGTGCACCGGTACGTGTTTGGGTGAGATAGGGACAATATTTGTTCCAAACGGGCCGTGGCCCTTGTGGTGTTGACTACGAATGTTATTGATAGGATCAGACTGGCGTGGTTTATATAGGAAGTCGCGTCATGGGAGTAACCCCTTCATCGACCATGGCAAATTGTCCCGGACGTGACTTCGACCAGACGTGACGTCATCTACGTCACATGTTCCGCTGCCTCAAAATAGTGTATCAAATTAATCAGCTGTGTGTATTCAAAAATAAAAAAAAATAAAACGAGTGTGAATATTCCCATGACACAAATGACACGAAAAGTGATCACATGTATAATGAGGACATGCACTAAATCAGACAAAAATATATTATTTTCTGAAAGATGATTCGCTATGGCAATGCAATATATGTATATTGAGAATAAGCTTAATATACTTACTTCAACGTCCTTTTTTTCTCAGAAAAGGTATTACATACTATATAGCTTAATACCTTATCAGACCACAATACATTCAGAAAGGACACAGACATATTCCATACCGTGGACAATATACAGTGTTAGTAAGCAAACATAAAATTGAAAACACAAGGTCGAAACAGACTTGGGAATTTATTATAGGTCAAAAGACATGTGAATGGTGGAAAATGTATACTTGTTTCCAGTAAAAACCACAATTGATGTTAAATTAAGATGGTTCCAGTATAGAATTATACATAAAATTTTGGCAACAAAGTCTTTTCTATATAAAATTAAAATACGAGACAATGACGTTTGTACATTTTGCAATACAGAGAAGGAAACAATTACTCATTTATTTTGAGATTGTCTAGAACCTGCTGCTTTTTGGCATATCTGAAAACAGAATATTTATGATAGTACAAACATACAAGTAGACGTAACAATGGAATATATAATATTTGGATCAAAGTCAACAAACAATGTTCAAAACTTGGTATTTTTGTTGGCAAAATTCATATTTTTGGTAGACGACGTCAAAGCAGAAAATCAAATTTGAATGCTTTTTTTGAAGAACTGAAATACTATTATAAAATAGAACCAAGTGTGTCTCGAATCCAAGACTGGGGTGTCTGGGTCAGTATTTTTAGTAACTGATGGAAATGTCACTTGCATCTTTTGGAAATTTGTTGTGCCAGAGTATATATCAGATGCACAATAATTAATATATATATATATACACATCATGCATGGTATGTTGACGGGAATTATTTATGTAGATGTAAACTGTATTTTCTATATGTATCTGTTATGTTATGGTTGTGAATAAACAAAAAACTAAATGACATTAATCATAGACATCAAAATGGAATAAAAATATTATAATAAAAAAGGTACGGTGATCATAATTTCATGGGCGGTGTTAACAGCCTTCCCTTCCAATACGAACAGAACAAATTTATTATATTTCTCCCCAATCGACCTGCACTTTATCACCTGGCAGTTTAATAAGCGACAAATCGTCCTTTCCGTGCTCATAATTGATAATTATGATATGAGCGTATATTTGTCTCGGTACCGTACACCGTTCTCCTATACCTCAGGACAAGACGGCCGCCTTCGGTTAGCATCGGATTTTCACGTGTTGGATTTCCCCACATGATCCAAATTGATACGGCAATATCGTTACATACGATCCGTAAAATTTGATCCCATATTAGTCCCTGTAGCTTAAATTTTCAGCGAAACGAGAGCTGCTGTCATATTGAGTTTCCATGCTGAGCGCTATGTTGGCCACTCTGTCGACGTTACAGGTCGCAATTACTGGATGAATTTCGGCCGGCAAATCCAAATTTTGAGCACGAATGTATCAAAGGCGAGACATTAAAAGTGGGTAGGGGTAACATAGGACAACATATTTTCACTTCTACAGCTTTTGAGTTACATCTAAAGTATCGACATAAAAGTATGTATAAGGGCTATCACCTGATAGGAGATTTATTTTGATTAGTCAAAGCCTGTCTGTTATGTAGGTCAGTAGGTCATTAGCGGGATTTTAGAATAAAAATATAGGAGATGTGTTCCATATTGTCAACTGTAGATTCTATACAGACGATGTGCCTGTTTTTTGACGAAATAATTTTGCCATCTTCCTGCAGCTACTTCTTCCCAATATTGTTCACATACCGAACTGAATTTGAATAAACATGATATTTAGGGGGGTGGTCACATTATTGATTATAACGAAATCTACTGACCAAATATTTCAATTGAGACATCTTTGTGAAGGTATGTGTATGGACTATGGTCTACTTGGTTCAGAAGCGTTTATTATGATAGACAGGTAGTAGCTATGTAAATCAGCAGGTCACCATTCTGTCTACTAAGACCAAATAATGGTATGCGTTAATTTTGCCAGTTAATACGCAGATGAAAGGACATGTGTAGAAACGTGTTCGAAAGGAACCAGATTTCAGATTTATATACTACTAGAATCAAGTGGTAAACTACGCAGTTATCTAAAATGATATTGGCGATAATTAGACAAGAAGGCAGGAGTAGAACGTTTAGCAATAATATCTTATTAATATTGCCAAATATGCTAATTAGCACTATGATGAATCACGGGAAATGCGAAAACTTAGCACGGAAAAAAGACACTCAGATTGTGAGGGAAGTTCCTGAAGAACTGTGATTGGAAAATTTCGGGAGAACATGTGCTAGGTTATTACTAAGGTGCCGCATAAACTGGGCATTCTTTGCTTTACACTGGTAATTATCTTAATCGTGGACCAGCTTATACCGTCCCGCTGTGGACGCGTACTGCAATCAGTTTTCTTGTTCATCGGGACAGGTTAGAATAAGGGTTATTTGTCTCCAGGTTAGATGTGTCCAGTCGAGAATAGTTGGAGTTCATAACCGTCTCATATTCATCATCAGGTGGTGCATCCATCCTCTCCAGTGAAGAGATGTCTTGGCTATTTCCATTCTTATTCTGATGTTGTATGTCAGTAAGCTGCGTGTTCTCATAGCCGGATAATTCTGTTTTCAAACCTGTGTTGGCTAAAGTCTCACAAGGAGTTGAGTTATTCCTTTTTCCAAGGATGTTTCTCCTGCATCTCCTGAAATAAGAATTACTTTCTTCTCATTCTTATTGCAGATTTATTAAATGCAATGAGTTATCAATGCCCGGACATTACGTTGCCGAAGTCATATCATGCGGTCGAGTTTGAAACAAACTGAGTTCATTCGCAATGACTCTTATTCGATTAGATACTTAGTTATAACTAATTTACTATGTATTTAAACCAATACGTTATGTACATACTAAAATTGATCTGTAGCAGTAGCATTTCGAGTTTGTGAAACACATATGTCATGGCATAGTACAGCAATACGCTGAAAAGATTCGGCACTTCGAGGTGAAAGCATGCATTAGTCAGGAAAAAAAAGAGTTTTGCTATGTCAGCGTCATAACCTTTGATTGCTGTAACTCTGAAATCCATCAAATTCGGAAGGCAATTCAGTGATTTAGGACTGATTTCAGTGATTTAGCCATCTTGAATATTTCGCCTCAAATTGCATAACTCTCCAAATTGCACTCGCCATATTGCTGTACCAGTAGAGAACTTTCGGTGTCACGGATTAGTGTTACAATCGAGATAAGCAATGGAGAAGTTGAGGTTTTATAGACGAAACTTCCACATGGACAAAATACCCACATTTATACAACACACACTCAGGGTCTCAGGTCACGTAAAATAGCGTCGAGGGACTTTTGAAATGGAGTTGTCGCCTGGGGAGACACCTTGAATCAAAATGATACTAAGATGCAACGTCATTAGCTTTGGTTCAAGTTGTCATGTCAAAAAACTAAACAAAACCCCAGACCATCGGGTGATGTGGCCTGATATTCCTGCCTCAGAAAGAGAGCTCATGAAATCATATGCACAATGCCACATGTCAACCTGTATATCAATTCAACATTCATATATCACGATCCTCATAATTGTCTCGGAGCGTAAAGTAAGGTCCACAGATCTGTCAAAAGCCAGCGACATAATAATTTACAATTGGTCTGCATGTTATTAGCTACACTGCCTGGAGCACAACTACGTCACAAATATTGCTTGGGTGTATCCCTCCCCCCACTTTTCAGGCTGCGGAGTAAAAGCATGACAATAGTCATTGTTCACCAGGTAACTATCAAATTATTCGCCAAGTATTGCAGGAGTAATTCGGACAAAAATGTAAATATTGATAATGACAGGTAAATGCAATAAACATGGAGAAGTCATCGAAAGTCATGTAACAGAACTGACACTATATCATCTATTTAGAAAATATCAACCTTCTTTGTCAATTAATAAGGGTTGTACAGCCCGGACAGAATGTATTGAGTCTCTATTGATGCCGATGCTAAAGGGCCGTAACTCATCAAAACGCATCCGCTGCAAGATAGTGATTATCTTCCATGCGAGTCAAGAAATTGTCCATCATATCGTAACGGAGAAGATCCGGACAAGCATACATTGATGTTGATGATACACGGACATCCTCTGACGAAAATCATCGAAATGGGTAAAACTCCCAACTGGGCACATATGGAAGATGTTAAGTGCCTTCTCTGTAAGCCTCTAATTGTTCATCAAATAGTAGCCGAGATTGGGGCCGAGCAAGCATATATTGGCGTTGAAAGTGCATATCTGCAAGGTATCCATGTAAGTTTCAATAGTAGCCGATATATCATCCAGACAAGTTTCGTCATACGGACGGACAAATCGACATACAGACGGATTGACAGATAACGTGATTTGATATGTCCCCTAATTAAAGGGGTACTGACATGATGAAACGTAACAGATTCTAGAGAACTTCGATGTACAAGTCATTTATCACCATGAATAATGATGATAACAATAATACCCACCAGATAATGAGACCAAATACACCAGCTGTAATAACAACACCTATCACAAATCCAATTCCGCCACCTTTCAACACCGGAGTCGTGTCTTTTGTCTCACAGTTCGGCCCATTGAACCCATCTTTACATCCTCCGATACAATTTCCACTTGGTAGTTCACATCCGCTAGCGCAGTTTGTACTGCAGCGTCGCTGACAATTTTCTCCCCATGTCATTGTAGGGCAAACTGTGAGTATTGAAGAGACAACGCAATAAATATTGACTATGTCGAAATCACTTGTGAATCAAGTAAAGAAGAGACGTTCTAAATTCATTGAGTACTGAGTTTAACCACACTGGGGGAAAAGCTGAATGGCGGTCTCACATACGGGTACAATGAGTGATTGACAAGGAAGATATTATAAGCAATTCATGGGAAGAGCTATTTTTCCAGATATATGATTTATTCAAATATCTCTCGAATTTGCTTCATTGAAGGAAAGCCTCCTCGGACAAAAGTTCCTGCAGCTTATCCGAAAAGCGAACGAACGGATGCGGTGTCTTCCTATGATGAGTTGACTAAGAATTAAGAAGTTGGGTCATTACATACCTTGTTTACATAACAGACCGTACCATCCTCGGTCGCAGCTAGGGCAACGACCGTCTTCGTGATTACATATGGAGTTGCCTCCCTTGCAAGCCCCACATGTCTCTTCACATTCACTGCCGTACGTGCCATCAGGGCATTCTTCAATAGATAAGGGAATCTAGTATTAAATATATCGGTAAGACCAAGCGAATGCAAGGTGAGGATTCCAGCGTTAAACCCGACACTCAGTAGCCAGCCATCGCTCATAATAGTAGCCACAAATGGGGTTCGCCAGTTCGAACTGACGCCAGGTGGCTACATGTACCAAGAGGTAAATGACGTATGTAGTTTTTGTTGACGTCACAAAGGCAACGTCATAATATAACGATGTTATAATGTTTCGTTTTATGACGCCACGTCTGTTGGAGCACTAGCGCCGCCTAGCGTGGCTGGCGATCCCCATTCCAAGAATTACAGAATATGATTATACACCTACAATCTTGTTTCTCGCGACAGAGAATTTGTCAATGATGTTATAGCTATCGTAAAATCCCTATCGCTGTCCAGTATTCTAGTCGGTTTGACTGTGACCAAAATATACCATGCCTCTTCACAAATTGGCAACAGACCTTATTCGTCAATATTTCTCACTCGCCAGCCCTGGAATTGTGAATGAGAATGCTTGTTCAAGCAGAGGAAATATCAGCATTGTGATGTCTTTCTGAACATCATGGCTATCTTCAAAATATAACGATTAAATTACCTTTAGCTCTGACTGAGTCAAACTTCGAAACTCCGGGCAATTGATCAAATATCTGGCAGATCACATATCAATTATACAGCAAGAATGACAGCCAGGCACTTGAATTTAATAGCATGAATTTCGTGAATATGTTGGTCGACACGAATTAACAAACAAAACTGGCATACAGAAATTCAGAGATATTCGAGAATAGCTGGTCTTCAGATGTTTCAGGGTACCAGTATCGTATCGCGGAGTCGAACAATTGCATGTAATCGCTTACCAACTCTTACACCGAAGAAAAACAAGACTCACCGGTTTTACAGAGGTCTCCTTTGTAGCCCGGTAAACACCTTGGCGATCCTGTACATACCCCAAAGTCTTCAGCGCACGCGCCTGGGCCACCTGTACACCTTCCACATTTTTCTGCACAATCTGCGCCATACTCCCCGGAACCACAAGCTGGCGGAATTTAAATTATTCATTTAGATATTCAAATCGGCGATATGCGGATTAGCATTCGACCATAAGCATAATCATTTAGCTTGAACTTACGGTATCGTCATTCATCATTGATTATTATGTACTCGTGCTAAAAGGTTCAGATATCAAAGCATTTCTAGGGATGATACATTTTCATTACTTACGGGTAGTATTATAACGTCTAAACAGATGAATATCATACATATTCGATTCGTTTTACTGTCAATAACTTCAGCTTCCCTCACCTTCTACACATAGTTCTCCTTTAAAACCTGGCGAACATCTGGGCGATTCTGATATTTCTGGACAAATTCCGGAAATCTTTGCACATTGGTTTGCACCACGGCTACAATGACCACAACTTTCTGCACAATCTGCACCAAATCTTCCACTCTCACATTCTACAACAGAAGCACAGAACATGGAATTCCATCAATCAGAATCATGGTTATAGATGGAACCTGCTAGGTTTCCTGCTTCAATTACGATTTTGCAACGGTGTATACGAAATCAAATACAACTCATATTAATTAGACGGGATCAAAATTGCCAGTACTTTTCTACTGCATTGTGGTCAAATATAAGCCGATATACCACCCAATCAATCAGTTCATTCCTCAACCTCGTGTTGGGCATAAGAGCTTACATAATGAATTGCAAATACACATGTGTACATGGCGGATGATAGTTGAATACAGTAGATACAGTAATAATAATACAATGGCAATCCTCATTTATCATTTCATTGTTGGAGGAGCGGTGGAAAAACAGTTACTCATCTTGTATTAATTTTACGAATTGTGGAAGTCGCCTAATAACACCATTATTTCGATCGGTGAATGAATCTTGTAAACCATAAGAAAGCTTATTTCTGGGAAAATAATAAGGTATTTTTTGTTCTAAATGTATTCAAGAACACACAGTCAAATAAATAGTGATACTCGTCTCCGACATATTCTTTCTTCAATGGATGTTTTGTTCCATCTACCCTTTCCTGTGGGAACGGAGTGGTTTGATGTCCTAAAACGTAAACGGGGGAATTAGACGTTATCAGGTAATATATCAAAATATTTTTCTATCTCAAAATCATTTTATTTTTCTATAAAATCGACCCATTTCTCAAGTTTCCATGCCGCTCTAGGTTTGTAAATACTGGTCTTGCAACTATCTTTTTGTACTTATCGACAGCCACAATTCGGGAATGACTATCACTGATATTACTTACTCCCATGTCGTTGAGGACACATTTAACTTTTTATCCAAGTAAAACTGGATGAATGAAGAAGAGCAAGAAGGAATTGATACAAACTACTACAAATTTTGGCCAACTTACCTCCCAATAACTTATCCCAATACTTTATTATCCTACTTTGGATTGTCACTTTAACAGAAAACCTCCCTAGCTCCCTAAATATCATGTAACTGGCTGTCAACTTACAAAGTTTCAGTGATTGTTTAAGGAATTTCAGCTGACATGTCAGTATGCATTTAATATTCCTACTCCCCATATCTCACATCCATTTTATAGCAGCGGCATCACAGTTTGATCAAACAATTGCATAATACAGTCCATCGGCAAATCTAGGTTCATACATTTATTTTGAAGGCAGTACATTGCGTTAGTAGCTTGTTGAACATTGTTCTTCACACAGTAAGTGAAGCTTCTATTGGAAATGAAATAAACCCCGAGATATTTAAAGTGACTTACTCTTTCAATGGTCTCATGGTCGTCTTTAAATGAAGTTATTGGTTTTTTTCTGCACCCAAAGGTAACAATCTTCGTTTATCCTTATTCACATATAATTTCATTTTATGCAGCACTGGTGGTGTCTGTGTTATTAAAAGAGCCGGCCTGAAATGTCCGTGTGAATTACAACACATATAAGGGAAGTGAGAAGAGGTGCCGACATACTGACAGTCACATGACTTCACAGTATAGTATTCTGGTTAACCTATTCTAAATAAAGCTCATACCAATAATCTAACGATTCGTGCAATGTGTTGCATCTCAGTTACGCTTTTATTGTACCTGTTCATGTGGCAACTTAGATGACATGATCACACGACGGAGGTGTGGTGAAGATGACTGATCTTCATCTAATTTATCCAGGTCAGATTATATTTAGAGCAATATTTCAATCTACATTGTCCAATTTTATATATCACATATGCCTGGACCTGAAGTCTATTGAATATCACCGACATTGACCTATTTTCCAAATCAAATCCTGTATGTTAAGTCTAAGATCTCCGAAGTAATGTTCCATATAAAATTAAGTTAAAATAGGTCAGACAATTGTTGAAGAAGACTGACCTCGATGTATATTTCCAAGATCAAATTACGTATTTGATTATGAGCTATATAGATGAGTAGAAAAGTATATTTAGAGCCAAGAATTTAGTCATGCTCTACCAAAACCTCCACGCATTTTCCCCATCAGATAAGGCCTTAGCAAAAGCTGACATGGCTCAACTGGTCATACCCCCCAAAATGAATGTGGTGTTGTTGCACTGTGAATATGAACTAACTTATATGGTGAATTTATTTCTTCGTGCTGATCGTTTATGTCCGTTTTTCCTCACAATCCCTCCGCCAGACTACCCTAAACCTGTTGAAAAAACCCCACCAGTTTGAATGCTGATAAGTCTCAAGCTGTAGGTCAAATTCCATTCTATACGGCACAATCACCCGACGGGTATTGTGCTAGTATATCTAAAGAATGCTGAAGTTCTTCAGCTGAGTTAGATATAATCATTCGCATAGAGCAGTGAAAGATGTACTCGCGGTTTTACAGTTAGATAATACCAACCCACTCGCTACGTCACATCCTCCTTATTATCCAATATATATTAAAAAAACCCTGATCACACTTAGCGCCTGGAGATTGCCAGGGTGTGGGTTTGTTATTATCCCCACATTCTTCTTATTACGCCACCTTGATATTTACGTCAAATCCGCACCATATATTATGACATATTTGGGCATAACATAAAGGAAAAAATGTTCGGCATCGTCTTTTCACTTCAATCTCCCTACCGGTTTAACGTAAACTTCACGAGCATGTACTTACATCAATTCCATTGGGAGGATCTTAGTAACGGAAGACACAACGCCAAACTTGAAATTTTCCATCAAGGTGTAACATTTACCGCACGATTACAACAAAAACTACGACGTGTGGATCAGCGAGTCACCTGTCCTATGTTTCCATGGATCAAGGAGACATTCACATGACCAATGGTTTGCTGAAATGGATCGGTGAGCCATCTATATTCTGGAGTGGCTCAATGAGATATTTTTCCTCCTCTCTGCTCAATAGTGAAATGACACCTCTCCACATACGTGGTTCAGTGATACATCTATGAGATGACAACTTATTTAAGATGTTAGCCGATAGCTTATCTGAGATCGGTGAGCCTTTTTTAAGTATATCTGTGGCACATGAATACGAAATTTTCCGGTCGAAAATGAGGCTCAATAATGGCTTGCAAGTTCATCAGTAGCTCGTTTTCGGCAAATTTCTCTTTGTTATTTCCTCAGTGTGACTGGTGGATTTTGAATGTAACAACATTGAAAAAGAATCTGTAGATATCGTTGCTCATTGCAAACTACGTACTATCTGTGATAGTCAGATTTTATCCTATTAATATTGTTTGGCATTGTAATGTGTAGTATATGCCTACATGTGTCCATGGGTAATGTTTGAGGCAACTAGCTTTGAAACGGACTATAGTTGACCATGTACTGGTCAAGGAAACTGGTTTTGTCCATTGGTGTGTTAGGGTGTATTAGGATATCTATTGTTTGCCAAATAATGGGTTCTGCCGGCTTGCTTTTTGCCTTACCTGCACAGGTGTTTCTCTGTACATTTTACCATACCTGTCTTGTCTTTCTCGAGGAGGGACCTGTGAAGTGTTTTGTGGTGTCTATATTTGTTGGCCGGAATTGTCAACATTTGAGGTATGCTATATTTTATATTATCTCTGTATCTATGTATTATTCACAACTTGGTCATTTGTTTGCTTTAACTGGCTAAGTTATTTTGTAATCATTTTGGCTGAGACAAGTGAAATATTTACTGACAGTCTACTTATTTAGGCTGCACATGTCTTCCAATAAAGCCTAGCCAAGTCTTTATTATATGTTGACATATTTGGTAAATGGTTTATTATTCATATTTATGAGAAAGCAGTTTGTTTGTTTACATTTGAGAATATTCTCCTATTTTGCTGTTCAGATGTACATATGTACTGTATTATTGTATTTTCATTCTGTTACAGTAAACTGCTACCCTCTTCTTTATGTGTATTTGTGTCTACCTGTCTACGCCCTCCTCAAGTGTGAATAAATGTACATTTGTGTAAAGAGTCGTTTGCCTGTGTTTATCACGCCCGCCAACCCCTGAGTTTACATATCTTTACAGAATTATCCCTTATAACCGATGAAACATATAGCTACAAGGCATGTCCAAGAATCCGTCGTGCATTGATTTGTCCCATTGGCACAGTTGACAATCTGAGCCAAATTTGCCTCCGCCACATTCTAGAGAAATAAATGATATAAGTGAAATGAATTGCTGTTATTTTGTAAATTCTTACCAGGTCTGGGTGGGGTCAAATTCCCCCACCCCCCTCACCTACCAAACTGTTTGCGCTATCGCCGGAACGACAAAAAATTAGCACCGACACTTCGTGACTTTATAGTTTATCACATTAGGGTTATTTTGAGCCTTCTTGCATAAGCCCCCGAGGAGAGAATCATGGGTAAATTCAAGATGGCGGCCACATGGGGTGCCAGAAAAGTGATGTTTTTGTCATTTTCTAAAAAAAACTGTGCAAAAACTATTTTATTTCACATCACATTAATGCTTGCTAATTTATCATGCACTTTTTGCGGAGAAATTGCATGAATAAAAAATCGAAAAAATCTGAAAACAGAAAGATTCCACCAAAAAATGCCGTTTTTGAAGATGACGTCACTGTGCATTAGGGGACTGTTACCGGCAAGTTATGAGCTGACCTACTTTTGATGAAAATTTCTGGTGATTTATGATGAAAATCACTGGTGATTCTGACTTGGGCTATGCCGATCTTAATATAGGCAGGATTTCAACTTGGGGGCGGGGGAGTCCAAGAGTTCGGTTCGCGTCGGAGTCCGATTGCCTACCCTACTTCGTAGGTCCTGTGACGTTAGTCACATTGCCATGGTTTAACGGGATAGTTGCTAAAAAGATCGAGATTATATAAAAATATATTTTATTCATTTGCCCATGTGGTATTATTATTCAACAATATTTGCCAATATCTTCATACTAAGGACGGGGGGTAGGTCGTTACCTTACCATTAACGGGAGTCGACAGATACATCTCACCAACATTTATAGACAGATAAGAATGCTTATCAAATGACAAAGAATAAGTAACCTAGAATATCCCTCAAAACAGTTATCAACAACTAAAATTCCACCCATCTTACGGGAAATATCAAATTTACACACGGATTTCGGTATCTACATTTTGGATTTGAGGTTTCTCATACCTTTTAACATGCGATTTGGGTACTAGTTTGAAGGACCCATGTTTTTGTGCCTAAATTGAATCAGTTATACATGGGAACAAATATTTTAGAATGTTCACCGTGTTATATATTTCTAAGACAGCAAACAAAGACAGTACATGTTTTTGACTGAACCCCCAAAATCACATTGACATGCATGTTATTTCCTCGATTTCCTCAATCATAGAAAAATGATTAAAATAAAAAAATACATGGTCAAAATATAAGCCTTTTTTGTATATTTTCTTTGTTTCGAGTAGTACTTCAATGTAAGACTGCTATTTAAAGGAATGCTTCGCTCGATTCAAATACGTTTCTATTTGTTACTTAAAAATTAAGTGTATCAAACATCTCTTGCAAACTAAGTCGGAAAAGTACTATTCTGTGTCTTATTTCCGAGCATCTGGGCGCTGTCATATTTGCCACAGTCGGTCCTACACAAAGGTGAGACTGCCGTACTAAGGATTAGAGCGTCATTTGCCCAAGACGACTTATACAAAACGATCGAGCTGTCCATTGCTAAAATTTAATACCATTCACGATCTAATATTGCAGTGGCATGTGTTCATATGCTCAATGGTAAATGTATGCACGTATAAAAATAGATATTTCATCTGTTTCTTGCTCATTTGATTATGATGACATCGGAGGCCTTGATTTTTGACGTTATTTAGAATTCTACGTGACTTTGGTGTGAGCACCAAATTACGTCAGCCTAGTCCGGAAAATGGCGGCGCCCAGCTGCTTAGGAATAAGGCAAAGAAATTAGCAAAATAATGCTCTTCACTGGCAAGAAATATTTTGCACATTTTAAAGTACACATCTTCACGACAGAAGCATATTTTAATTGAGTAAAGCATTCGTTTAAGGGGCTTTATATTATTATCCATCAACCGTGTTGCTTGTGACAGGTGGCGAACGCCTTGAAGACTTCCGGTAGACGCCAATCCCTGTAACTGTAAAGCTAACTAAAATACACGTGGGAGGAATTCCGTTATGTTGACATCAGTATGGTCTACATGCAAATCTGCTGAAATTATCGAGTTAACTTTTTGTAAAAAGAGACAAATTTTGGACTACTCACTATCTTTACAATGAGTCCCTTTAAAACAAGGCGCACACCTTGGTGATGATGATATCAGCGGACATTCACCGGAAACCTTTGCGCATTGAGATCTTCCACCGGTGCAGCGACCACAGGTCTCAGTACAATCTGGACCATATTCTCCTCTTCATATAAATCTCATTGTACTTCATTCCAATTGAAACATTTCTTGCAGTGGAAGTATTTTATTTTTGGTACTTCTGCATTGCACCTGACCTGGGGCAATTTACCCATCAAAAGATACAGAGCCCAAAACACACGGTTTTCCGCACCTACATTTTGGATTTGGGGTTTTCTCATACCTTTTAACATGCGGTTTTGGCACTAATTTGAAGGACCCATGTTTTGTTGCTAATCTCAATCAATTATTGTTTCTTTCTAGTAGTACTTCAATGTAAGACTGCTATTTAAAGGAATGCTTCACTCAATACAAATACGTTTCTATTTTTCACTGAACATGCAGATTCGCAAAAAGATCGAGCCCTTTAGGGTGGCACATAATTTGAGGTTGCACATCATTGACAATGCACATCATTTAAAATAACAAAGAAACTACATTGTAAAAATTCAAATAAAGATTACATTTTTTTCGAAAGTGAGCTTATACATCTCATTGCGTAGATCTGATGGATACATGTATAGTTGGGAAGAATAGGTGTGCAATTTAGAGGACGTTCTTGGTGTAACTTTGTGTGATGATATGTGGGCCAAAAATCCTTTTTCTGACAAAGCTATTAACAATGCAATAGTTGGAGTAAAGCTATCATTTCCAGTATGCAATGGGACACCAGCACTGTGGTAAACCCTCACATTTGTATGTAAAGAACAGAATATAATGACAACTGTGTCCAATCACACTGTGATGCTACATAATAATGTGCACCGGTAACTGAGACATCTCAAACTGATTCAAACTCACTTATAATTAATATAGTAAGTTAAATGTGTGGACACAGATATTTTTAGGGTAAACCAGAATTTGATGGCAAAATTGAAGGAAATGGCGTCCTTCATATAAGGCGACACGAAATTAAACGAGAGATCTAAAAACTAAACAGGGGTTCGATATTTTGATATTGTACTTCTGAAATAAAATAATGTCATCAAACTATTAGTAAATACTATAAAGGAATATACGTAAGGTGATTTGGTATGTATGCCCGTGTATATGTACACTGCATCTCATACCTAATAATAGGTTAGTATAACATAAAAGATTAGAGATATAAAATTAGAAATTGAAATATGAGGGTATGGGGTCGGGCAATGCATTGAATAAGTGTAGCCTGATGTAAGCTCCAGGAAAATATGAAGATATGTGGTCGGCCGAGGCTTAGTTTAAGAGTTGGATGGTGGGCCACGGTAGTGCATGGGCTGAATAAGTGTAGGGTCATGTAAGCTGCGGGAAAACATGATAGCATGGGGTCGGGAGAAGCTTAGTTTATACGATATAGGCTGGACTCGGTGCCCCAGGGTTGGGGACAGGCTCCCGAGGGTAGTGGATGGGTTGAATAAGTATACAGGATGATCTGAGCTCCCAAACTATATGTGGGTATGGGATCGGGTGAAATTTAGTTTAAGAGACAGAGGGTGGGGCTCGGTGCCCCAGGGGTGGGGACATGCTCCCCGAGGGTAGTTGATGGGTTGAATAAGTGTAGCATGATCTAAGCTCCTGGGCTGTATGAGGGTATGGGGTCGGGCGAAGCTTAGTTTAGGAGATAGAGGGTGGGGCCGATTCCAAAACTTTAACATTTACTTGGTCCTGCAGATAGACAGACAGATAGACAGACGGACATCATTGTGGCACCTATATCGAGCGTTCCGCAGCTAAGCTTCGGGCTCGATAAAAATGAAGTGTATCAAATATCTCTTGCAAATTACGTCGCAAAAGTATTATTTTATTCATTTCTGTGTCTTATTCCCGAGCATTTGGTCACTGCCATATTCGCCATAGTCGGTCCTACACAAAAACGAGGCTGCTAGAACTGATGACGCCGTATTAAGGATTAGAGCGTCATTTGGAGATTTGCCCAACACGACTTCCACAGAATGATCGAGGTGTCCTTGTAAAATTTAATACCATTCAGCATTCTAATACAGCAGTGGAATGTGTTCATATGTTAAATGTATGCTCATATAAAAATCGATATTCCGTCTGTTCCCTGCTCAATTCATTATGACGACATCGGAGGCCTTGATCTTTGGCGTAATTTAGAATTCTATGTGCTGCTCTGAGCACCAAGTTACGTCAGCCTAGTCAGAAAAATGGCAGCGTCCAGCTGCTTGGGAATAAGAGAGAAATTTAAAAAATAGTACATGTACTTTCTGGTATTCACTGGCAAGAAATATTTGGCACACTTCATTTTTAAGTACACATCTTCACGACAGAAGCATATTTCAACGGAGTAAAACATTCCGTTGAGGGGCTTTACTATCAACCAAGTTGCTTGTGACAGGTGGCGAACCCCTTGAAGACTTTCGGTAGACGCCTATCCCTGTAACTGTAATACTAACTAAAATAGACGTGTTAGGAATTCCGTTATGCTGATATCATTATGGTCTGCATGCAAATCTGCTGAAATTATCGAGCTCACACTTTGTAAAAAGAGACAAATTTGGTACTACTCACTATATTTACAGTAAGTTCCTTTAAACCCAGGTGCACATCTTGGGGATGGTGATATAAGCGGACATTCACCGGAAACCTTTGCGCATTGATCTCTTCCACCAGTACAGTGACCACAGATCTCAGTACAATCTGGACCATATTCTCCTAAATCACAGTCTACAAAAAGAAATTATTAAAATGTCATGGCTTGGATATTTGGAAAATGAATCTCATTCCACCAAACCCCAAGTGTTTTACCAAATAACATTATTACATGTAAAGAAGGAAGCCCAGGTGTGATCTAATTCCAATAGATCCTACCTCTCAACCAATCGGTGTGGATTATATGACGTCATAATTATCTTCGCGTGTGCAGTTGAACTCGCCCAGAAGGGAACTAGGATTGAAATGGATATCAAAATTTATCGTCTGCCTGTATATCTTGTTGTACATCCTTTTGTCGTACATTATGGAGCCAATTAAATTTGGAGAACAGTTTTTTCCCCGAAGATTTATTCAAAGCTGTTGATGTCATTAGACCCTTTTAAATGCATGATAGGTACACAATCCAATCATTGGATGACGGGAGAATTTCACATGTATTATAAAACCAATGGTCACGCTTGCATCAATTTGATCGTTAATGGCGTATTAGCACGCCCCTATAGCCATACTGTGGACTCTCCAACCCGTGTCGATTTCAGGCGACTTGCAGGTGTTGCTTGCTTCGATTACCTGGCGGGCCAAAGCATTTTGTCGGTTATAGGGGTATTAATCCAGTTTTAAATACACGAGAATTTCTTTCTTTTCAGGAAGCATCTCCACATTGTGCCGTTTTCAATATGGTGGAATAGAAATAAGTCCTTGTTTACTGTGGTAAAACACCTAGAATAGATGGGGCTGCGATAGGACGAGTCTTCACGATTGATCACTCAGGCCTGCGGCATTCGTGATCAAACTTACTCATCCCATCGCAGCCCGATCTATTCTAGGTGTTTTTCTACACTAAACAGGGAACTATTTCTTAATTATACCTCATATTCTAGTAATTCTTTTTTTAACTAGATATTATCCTAGCATTTGGCAACATTTTCGAGCAAAAACTACACCAAATTCCGGGTTATGATGGGACATAATAATCGCTACGCTGCTCTGATATATTTAGTTATTGAAGGGCGTGTTAGACGAGACTTGGTACTGATCAATTCGTTATGATATTGTATGAATATGCAAAAACCGAGCTGCGTGGCGGCGAGGTGTTTTGATGAGGGCTAAAACTAAAAATCGAGCAATTATTACACGATAATATTCACTGAGGAGGTCATTAGCTCCATTCTAGCATGCACACTGATAAATTTCCCTTCAATTCAAACGTGGAATGATAAATTTTCTGCAAACTCATCTTGCACAACTAGACCCCAAGGAGAACCTGTGTACCAAATTCGAGAAACATACATGCAGTAATTTCTGAGAAATGATGATAAAGTTTCATGGGAAAGTCCAATATGGCTGCCATATTGGATTTTCGAATCGGACCAGAAAAGGTATGTCGCACAACTAGACCCAAAGGGGAACCTGTGTACCAAGTTTGAGAAAGATCCATGCAGTAGTTCCTGAGAAATCGCGATAACAATGTTTCATGGGGAAATCCAAGATGGCTGACTGGTGGCCATATTGGATTTTCGAATCGGACCAGAAAAGGTATGTTGCACAACCAGACCCCAAGGGGAACCTGTGTACCAAATTTGAGAAAGATCCATGTAGTACTTCCTGAGAAATGATAACAATGTTTCATGGGGAAATCCAAGATGGCTGCCTGGTGGCCATAATGGATTTTCGAATCGGACCAGAAAAGGCAAGTAGTTCCTGAGAAATCGCGATAACAAGGTTTCATGGGAAAATCCAAGATGGGTGTCTGGTGGCCATATTGGAGTTTCGAATCGGACCGGAAAAGGTATCTTGCAAGACTAGACCCCAAGGGGAACCTGTGTATGAAATTTGAGAAAGATCCATGCAGTAGTTCCTGAGAAATCGCGAAAACAAGAATTGTTTACGGACTGACTGATTGACTTACTGACTGACTGACGGACGACGGACCACGGACGAAAAGCGATTTGAACAGCCCACCATCTGATGATGGTGGGCTAAAAAGAATATATGTAGAAAGTTCTAGAAATTTACAGTATTTTATCAGAGATTGTGTAAAGATCAAAATATTCAAATTGCATTGAAATATAGACCCCCGACCATTCAGAAGCAACTAACATTCTTCAATTATAATTTTCACTGACAATGTATATATTAATTGAGAGTCAACACGGCATATGTTCACATCCCATGGTTTTGAAGGACTTAGTTTCAGTGATTCAAC
>JAVTVY010008745.1:0-47100 GCA_036873755.1 Hanleya hanleyi | reverse complement strand
TAGACCGTATGAAAACATGGTTTTATCCAGTACAAATTCTATTGAAATAAGCTCGATTTTACTATTTCCGCGTTAAAGACAATACTGTAATTCAACTGGCCGGAAATATTGCCAGCGTGCGTTAATTACGTGGAGGATTTGTGTGAAATTTATACAGACAATAATTTGGACTCACTCACCGATATTCAACCACCAGCACATTATTTGAATATCAACCAATCGTAATGCTAGCCTGCCCCATAGTCCGATACCTTCGGGCGACACGCTGAATCGGTAGATTAGTTCCATTTTACCTCCAATATTAAAAATATAAACTCGAGCTAGTTAAAACAAGAGAGCGATCCACAAGATTCATTGGCGCCGATGAGTCATCATTATGTTCCTAGTAGGCTACCATTTGCAAATTGTCAAGTAATGAGTGAGTGTGTGCGTGAGTCCATCCGAATCCTTTCGTCAGCAAAATAAGGAGAACCGTTGACATTAGAACCTTGATTTTTGGCATGAAGGTGCATTAGGGCACTGTTATAGGCAAGTTCTGCGCTGACCTACATTTGATGAAAATTTCTGGTAATTTTTGATGAAAATCACTGGTGATTCTGACTTGGGCCGTGCCCATCTTAATATAGGCAGGATTTCAACGTGGGGTCCAAGAGTTCAGTGCGCGTCGGAGTCCTAATGCCTACTCTACTTCGTAAGTCCTGTGACGTTAGTCACACTGTTCACATGTATATATTCAGTCAATTACTACCTATTGACCCAATACTGTTGTACAATACCTGAGTCATACATCTCCCCCAAAACACTATATAGACGATAATTTCGCGTTGGATCGGATTTAACGATAGGCACATGTGAACAGTGTGACTAACGCCACAGGACCTACGAAGTAGGGTAGGCATTAGGACTCCGACGCGCACTGAACTCTTGGACCCCCAAGTTGAAATCCTGCATATATTAAGATGGGCACGGCCCGAGTCGGAATCACCAGAAATTTTCATCAAAAGTAGGTCAGCTCAGAACTTGCTAGTAACAGTCTCCTAATGCACCTTCATACCAAAAATCAAGGTTCTAATGTCAACGGTTCTTCTTATTTTGCCGACGAAAGGATTCGGATGGACTCACTCACTCATTACCGAACAATTTGCAAATGATAGCCGACTTCGTAGGAATAAAGATAGACTGGTAATGTGAATAGCATGGTTGTCTCAGGTCAAATTCATTTGATCCACACACGCACAGATTCAAAATGTGACACGTAAGATGTGATGGACATGAATATTCCCCACGTATGTCTCCCATGTAGCAACTTCGCTTGTGTAGTCCGAGACATGTTCATTATGCTAGGATGCGACCCTAGCTACCCCGTGAGAGAAAGAGAGAAGACTTAACCCTTAAACAGGATGCACGTCAGTGCCACCAGCGCGAAAGTAATTTACAAGTGGATTTCTAGATGCACTCGGATCCTTCTAGTTTTCTTTCTGGTCGATATTATTACGTTGCATAGGTTTATCAATAACGGTATCACCTAAGATAATGCTATATCCGTTCTTTTCTCATAGCCTCCACAGGGGTTAAGACGATGGGAAGGAGTGTACAACGCCACTGAACTACCAGCAGCTTGCGCCCAGTCAAATTCCAGTCTACTGTACCTTCAGGCACATTACCCAAATTTTGACTACCAGAGCGAGGATTGTTTGTACCTTAATATATTTGCACCTCAGGTAAGTATTTGCATTATCTCACTTTCTGAGTTTGTGGCCCCCTACACGGTTGGTGTAGCAGTTCGATCCGGACTGTTTGGGTCGAAAAATGCCAGGCGCATGTGCAATAAGTCTTTGTCGATTTTGATCGGCACTGGGAAGCCTTTATCTGCATACGAAAGAAATGAAAAATATATCCAGTATGAATTTAGAACAATGAACAAGTTACCTGTTCAACTATTTGAAATGACTAGCGTAATCGCCCATTGTACCCCGTTTGATGCCGGGCTGTATTAATTGACCGACGCTGCGCGGCTCGTGTTCAACCCCAATTGTCCTGAAACCTGATAATAAACGTAGGCCCCTTACATACATGACAATAAAATCCCACTTCTATCCCTTGATGCAATGCAGGCCTCCAGCATCCATGACAATCAGATGGCTGGTGGGGATCGTTATACAATTCAATTAGCCTGTCACCTCCCTTGTGTAACGTGGCATCAAATTAATTGCCAGCGCGAGGTACCTGGACTGGGACAGTCGGAGAAGCAAGCTTTAATTTGGCGTATCGGGTTACATATAGGACTTTACGCCTTGTGGCGTTGACAATTTAATTAGGTTCGTGTTACATATGCGATGCTGCTGCTATGTTGCTGGATAAGTGATCTCCTGTCATGTAGATGAACGAATGCACAGTTTAGCACGTGATTGAAAGAGGTATAATACGTCATCAGGGTTCAGGTCCATTCAATCAGAAGGTTTATCTGGCAGTGAGAGCAACAAACCTCAATGGCGTCGATATCAAAGGTCAGAATAATCTCCCATTTTTGTTCTTTCTTGTGCCGTTTGCACTCAGCCGTTACCTCCTTCGTCCTTGTATGAATTATAGTTACCGTACATAGGAATACCAGAACGGAGAATACTAAACATCACCTGGCATCAGTTACATGTCATCAAACGATTCTTACGACCAGAACATTAAGGAGTAAATCTTCACGTTGGTTCACAACTGAACCAGCGCAATTCAATGGAAAGTCACAGCAGTGATGAAACTTAAGTTAACCACGTCTTCTTATTTTCAAACCAAACTTATCACATAAATGCGGTGTGCCTAATCCCAGTTAAGATTGTATTGTATAAGTCAATTGAATTCCAATTATGTTGCCTTGTCATTTTCACTTATACTGATCAACAGTGCAAACATTTTTATATCGTTAACTTACTTCATAATTTTTTTTTTTCCTCTCTTTGATTGTCATTATATCTTTCCCGGTTGTCATGTTTTTCAGTTGAGGAAGGATTACGCAGCATTCCCCGTGTATGTATTTATTCACGGCGGATCGAACGATGCAGGCATGGGAGCCATGTTCGATGGTAGTATCATTGCTTCGTTCACGGACATAATCCTCGTCACAATCAACTATCGCCTTGGACCGCTTGGTGAGTCATCTTTTCAAGACAATTTGAGTGTTTTCCAGTCTGATCAGAATGTATGTCGGTCTTCTCGTAAGGCATAGATTAACGGTTATGTTCGCATGTAATGGAAGAATCTCGCACGTGCCGGTACGAAACCGAGAGGTGACTAGTCCGAGTCTTGGCCATAATGTATACCCTCTCCCGATCACATTGGCCCTGCGAGCAGCTCCTGCTAAATCCTCGGACATAGCGCGTTGAGTGCAGGTATAGCTCTTTCCGGGAAGTGTCTGATCTCCCCTTCAATAACCGCCGCTCTTTAAGGTTAGAGGTATAAAAAGCTACTTCCGGAAGTAGTCGCCTCCGTTTCACTTTTATCGAAGGCACCCGCAATTATTTTGAATAATAAACTGATCAACTAGTCCAGATTATTTGTTGAAAAGCTATTAGATTTATATGTTTTACATGAACCGATAGATCATGTATACGTGTACATTAGAAAGATAATTCTCTAGCAAAATAAAATATTTAATCACTAAAACTAATTGTTAGGGTCTTTGATACTTACTGAAAGTTCTCTGCATCAACACGCCCCTTGTGGAACAAGGGAGATAAACCCCTTTCCGAATTGAGCTATAGCTTCAATAACAACGCTTCTTCGTGGATGTACACTCTCAAAACGCAAATGTTAGATTTAACATCTAGAGGGTTGGAGGAGGGAAAGCTTTTAGAAAGTGTTGTATTCACCAATTTTAAGTGTTAAATGCAACATTTTAAGCTGTTGCATCCAACACTTAAAAGTCATGAAAAACAGCAATTTCTAAATGCTTTCCCTCCTCCAACCCTCTAGATGTCAAAGGAATAGACAACATTTGGCAAACGTAACCTGCCACTGAAAAAAAAATCCAAACAGTACCCAAAAATATTTTTTCCCTATTTTTGAGATTCTTTCTAACGAAGAAAAATACTCCTAAACATTGGGAAAATGACCAGATGTGTTGAATGAAGGGAGCCACCATCTTTATGGTTTAGCCAATGAGCGGCCGAGTGATATTCACGTGACGACTAGCTCATGACGTCAAAGGGCCTCTCTGCTGTTAGAGAGCAAACATGGCAGCAAGTGATTTTCAACTTTTTCCAAGGGTCCGATGCCTTGCATTTCCGGGAGTTTTAACCTGATTGATGACAATGGCTGGCTGGGCCAAACCATGCTTTCATCTACGCTGCTTGGGAGCAGTGTCGAGGATACAAGAAGTCAGGCGTGTTCGAGTCTATTGAAGACGATCTACCATAGAAATCGGTCGAGGATTTTAATAAATCAGCTCTGCTGTAGGATATCATGTCAAGAAACCATCGGCCAAGTACACGTACTGACTTTAGCTGACAAGGATTTATTCCATAAACTTTCTCAGGTAAATTTTCACGCACGCTAGATATTTGGGTGGGTGTTTAACGGCCGTGTCATGCCGAACAGTTTCTTTCGGTAACAGTTCAACGGTGAGAAAATTCTCCGGACAATCTTTTCCCGGAGAAACGGCCCTCCAGCTGAGGCAGATTTAGTTTCGTTCTCTGGCTGAG
Organism: Hanleya hanleyi; assembly: GCA_036873755.1. Taxonomy (NCBI): domain Eukaryota; kingdom Metazoa; phylum Mollusca; class Polyplacophora; order Lepidopleurida; family Hanleyidae; genus Hanleya; species Hanleya hanleyi. The sequence continues at coordinate 42,409 of JAVTVY010008745.1, read as the reverse complement.
TGCCGGTCTTTGTTGAGGCTCGATTCTTTGAATTGGTAACACAGAAATCAGAATTATTCCCATTCTCGGTTACATTAAACAATCTCAGTGAGTTACTGCGGAATTATGTTGACGCATGTTGGCGTAGTCGTCAGCTGAAAAGTATTGGCCTATAACGAAAGCATATTTTATCAGACAACTCGATGCTGTGTTTTTTTGAAACTTAAGTTAGAGAGTCTAGACTGGCCGACAGATCAAACCCGATTTCTCAACAACATGGATAAGATCATTGTTATTGTACAAACATCAGCCGGTATTTACAGGGTACAGAATACAAGAATGTATAGCCACACCTGCTTGCCTATCGAGCTGCGATTATTCCAGTGCATTGCATGGCAAACTGTGCGTTTCCTCCCAGTTCACTGCAGTGTTCTGCGGACCTGTGACGTCACTAAACTTGCCGTAATGGCGGCGCCCTTACTAGACTCGTACCTAGCCCTCAACTCACACGCACCGTTGGGGTCTAGTTAGCGGCAGGCATTTTGTATTCTCTGATTGGCTGAATTACCGGTCTAAATCTAGACCGGTAAATAGACCAATGTCAATATGTGTTGTTGTTGTTCGTGTGTATCTAGTGACCAGTACTCGTCTATGGTGCGATAAAGGACCTTGAGCGCTACGGCCACCAATCCACCAAGTATTATATAGATCCTTTGTAAGATTTGATGAGCGATGAGCGATTATGGTAGGTTTCCTAAATAAAGCCCTCGCTTCTACGACTACCACGACGTCCAGCAAGACGGTACATCTTCGGAAAATTTATGACCTATTCCAAGGTTCATGATCAGGTCAGGGGATTTGCAGCATTTCTGTTCTTCATTCAATACATAGTACTGTTCATACGCCCTATATGTACTTTTGTTGCTAACATTATGCAAGTTTTGTTGTTAAAAAAATAAAACTGAACGTACTTGTAGGCTAACTCGTTTGAAGCAGCTGACATTATAAATTTAGTTGACCTAGATTCTGCATTGAAGATCAACCATTGAAACGCGAAAAACAACGAATTACGTCAATTATACAGTATTTTCGCCTTCATGTTGTCTGATCGTACTAGTCTTGTTTATCTGATGATGCTAAACAATAATGATCTTGTGAAGAGCTGTGAACTTTGGATAGGCCTAGGTCATAAATTTTCTGAAGATGTACCATTTTGCCGACGTCCAAACAAGCATGGAGGGCATTGTGGGTGGAGAATACCATGGGCCAATCACTGTGCAGTGCTGATTTAAAATGCCTGCCGATAACTAGTCTCCATAGAGCGATAGCGAATTGGAGCTGGGTACGAGTCTACGCCCTTACAAGCCACAGAATTTATCATTAACGGCTTCTTACTCGGTTGGAAAAAATTGCAAAATTGAAATAAAAATCGTTTTGGACACTCCTGGCATTGTTCTTTCATTTGCAATATACGTTTATCAAAGATGTAACATTTGTGTTTTAAGAGTGTAAAGGACATCTACCGTAAGCAATATATCACCATAGCTGTCTTGAATTATGTATCTTTCAGGTTCGTTTTCTGATTAACTCATTGGTGTTTTGTGATCGGAACTCCGCCAATGAACATTCTACCATTGTCAGTGTTTCTAACCTCCTAATATAAACTAGATGTCTGAGTTTATGGGTGTATACAGTCTAAGAACGTTATTCAAGAGCGCCTTCCTTTCAGTGCCAGCGCGAATGCTCCATTTGCCATTATCACATAACCATTCTATAGTGACCGACCTGACACGATGATCTCAGATATTATTCACATCACCTTTACATCATTGAGCTTCTTACACCATTTCGTTATGCTTTCCTACCTGGGTCATTGGTAGGCCGCCATTTTATACGAAATAGCACACTAACGACACGTAGCGGACGCCTTCGTAACATAGTCTAGAGCGCAAAGAAGTAAAGTAGCCTATAGGCTTCTGGTCCAAGAAAATTTCATGCCATTGCTGTGAACGTCTCTTGGCAAGTCTCTGATGGTTGATCTCTGATTGTATTATGGTTTTGTTAGGATTTTTGTCCATGGGTGACAAAGGTTTTCCAGGAAATTATGGCATGCTGGATCAGGTAGCCGCGTTAAGATGGGTGCGGGACAATATCCACGTTTTCGGTGGCGACCCAAATCGGGTAACTCTTGGTGGACACAGTGCCGGAAGTTGTGACGTTGGTTTGCATATGTTATCTCCCTTGTCAAAGGGTAAGTTATCGAATTATTTCTTCGCATTCCCTCAGTTTTGTCGTAACCCTTGGGACTACTCAAAATTTCATTGACTCTTCTGATGACATCATATTGATGTCATATTTCTTTGAGTTTATTAACGCTTTCGCTTTCAAATCTCACGAATACTGATCAGTGTGATTGAAAATCAATATTTCAGGTAGAATAAATTAATTTGAGGTGAGAAACGTTTCAAAAGCTGGCGAGAAAATATAAGAACACGTAGATGCCTAGGACCCTCAAATTCCATGCCCGCCGTTATGAATTCACACATGATAGAATGGAAAGTTGCAAGATCGGTGTCATAAGGTGGCCGTGCTGGGGTTAACCAAGCAGGATGTGTGAGTGTGCGAAAAGGATGGAGGTGGCATGTTTATCACTTCAAACTTCAAAACCGTATGTTATTATGTCATCTGTAATAGCTGAATAATCTGTGCTCACCTCAACAGGTCTGTTCAAGTCAGCCATCACACAGAGCGGCTCACCGACCGCCTCTTGGGCAATATTACAGCCTCCAAAAACACCGGACTCATACACTCGGAAAGTGGCAGAGGAATTCAGTTGTGAGAAAGGTGATTCGGCAGAGATAAAGACCTGTTTGCAGACAATTCCGGTGGAAGACTTAGTCAACGTTCGCCTTCAGGTACCTCGTATATATGTAGGCCGGTAAAATTACCGGTTGAACTATCCAACGATAATCACTGAGGCAGGGGAAATTATGGTCTATTGCCTCTACAAATACAGAACTCATCAGCAAATAGATCGATGCTTGATAGCTCTTTTTCACTACTTGCTAACGACTTTGCTACGGGCGGCGGGGTGTCGTCACGCAAGCCTATACCACGGTTGATGGTTCTGAAATTCATACCACCTCTCTCCGAGGAACTGTTGTCTTCTTTCAAGATCAAGTATCTTAAATCTATGTGCCACATGATCACCACCGCCCCACTACAGGCCGGGCCGCTTATTTGTTCCCAAACTCAAGACCACAGTTTCCAACACAATAGATTCAACAATTACGCCCACAGCCACGTTGCAATTCTTCGATAATAAAAGATGCTGTGAAGGCAACATTAGCCTCATCTCACGCCCAGAATATAACTCATATTTCCTTATTGTTTTAGGGATCGGCCACAATCTCTATATATCATCCAGTTGTGGACGGCCATTTTCTGGAGGACTTGCCAGAAACCCTCTTAAAGAAAGGGCAGATAAATGGGGAGAGACTGTTTGCAGGTGTCACGAGTGATGAAGGATCACTGTCAGGTATAATGGGACTACTTTTCTTGTGATCATTCTCCATCTTCCGTTACAGCGCATGGCTGAATCGGTAATGCCGGCCGTAACATGTCTTTATGTATTGACATACAGAGGACGTAACCAGTCTAATTGTCCCCCGCTACATAGTGGGGGGGGGACTCAGAAACAGTGGTGTCCGTTAGTGCGTTATTCCGTAATTCCGTGAGATTTACTTGTCCGGACAATAACTCGAGAACGATTCAAACTTGGAGTCTGCCTTGACATTGGTGAGAGGACGGTTGGGAGTATTATTCAGCAATGTGCGTAATCCAATATGCCATATTGGATTTTAAGCAGTTGGATCTTGTCAGGATAATAACTCGAGAACGATTTACCCAATAGATTTCAAACTTAGGATGTGCATTGACATTGGTGAGGGGACGGTTGGGATTGTTTTCCAGCAATGTGCGTAATCCAATATGGCCGCCATCAGCCTTATCGGATTTTAAGCAGTTGGATCTTGTCCGGACAATATCTCGTGAACGATTCAAACGATGTACTTCATACCTGGGGAATGCCTTTTCATTGCTGGTGATTGGTATTGTTTCTCAAGGACGGACATAATCGAATATGGCTACAATCAGCCATATTGGATTTTAAGCAGTTTGATCTTGTCCGGAAAATAACTGGAGTATAATTCAACTGATCTACTTCAAACTTGGGGAGTGCCTGGACATTAGTGAGTGGACGGTTGGGATTGTGTTTCATGGACGTGCATAATTTAATATGGCCACCATGCATCAGCGATATCGGATTATGTTGCATTTTAAGCAGTTGGATGTTGTCCGGACAATAACTCTAGAACAATTCAACTGATCGACTTCAAACTTGGAGAGTGGCTTGACATTGGTTGAAGGACAGTTGGGATTGCTTTTCAGTTACCTGTGTAATCCAAAATGACCACCATCAGCCATCTTGGATCAGCAGTTTGATCTTGTCCAGACAATAACTCGAGAACGATTGAACCGATCAACTTCAAACTTGGAGAGTGGCTTGACCTCCGTGAGAGGACGATTGGAATTGCTTTTCATTTACCTGGGTAATCCATGATGGTCACGGTCAGCCATCTTGAATTTTAAGCGCTTGAATCTTGTCCAGGCAATAATTCGAGAATGATTGAACTGATCGACTTCAAACTTGGAGAGTGGCTTAACATCGGTGTGAGGATGGTTAGGAATGCTTTTCTGTAATCTGTAAAAATATTACCTGTGTAATCCAAGATGGCCGCTATCAGCCATCTTGCATTGTCAGCAGTTGGGTATTTACACATTTCTTGTCCAACCAATAACTCGGGAACTATTGAACCAATCGATTTCAAACATGGAGAGTGTCTTGACATCTTAATCAATGACATGGAATATCTTGAACCAAAAAAGCGACTATAGATGTCCACGGCCCCCGCACCAGCAGCATAACTGGAAGTAATCCACCATAACTCGAGCTGCTGGCGGGGGACGTAGACATCTATGCTCGATTTTTGGCTTACAGATCCTGAAATAAAATTCTGCTTTTCTGTCTCACCATAGCTAAATCTATGTAGGCCAATGTACAATATGTTTTTTGACTGTGTAATTTCCATAACTAATTATTTTGGGGGGCTACATTCTAGTCTTAGAATATATACTGCATATATTATTGTTCTGATTGATAGCTCGTGCCGTATTGGATCAATTTGGAACAGCAAATGTAACTCCGGAGTTTTTCCAAGGTGTTTTACAAGGGAATTTGGGCATTTTCCCAAGTGTTCCTGGAATAATAGGTAAGTGTCGCATAATCTATACACGACTTTCATAACCCCTGATGTTTGGTGCGGGAACTAGCTAGTGACGTCAAGTGGGGTCGGCTTCAGCTACTGACAGGTACATGTTAACTCAATGCAAACTGCACACATATCCGAATATAATCGAGCAAAACTCTGCCAATATCTATCTGATTTTCATTCTGATTATTTAGTGCTTATTAAACCTTATTAAACCGTTTCAGAAATGTATAGTGAAAAACATTTCCTTAAAAGCAGAATATAGCAGAATGTTCCGCTCGGCTCCCGCCGTCAAAGATCGTTTACACATTTTCTGTTAAACTTTACACGAAAACGACTGAAGTTATATATACATGGATTTTATTTTTCCATGGAGGAGCTTTTAAGGAAAATGATAAAAAAAACGAGCCTGGGTATATCGCAACAATTCTCAAAGAATAGACACCATCTTTTCAGGTAAATATTTCGCCTATATTTCGAGTTAAAAGGAAATATTTTTCAAACTATAAATTTTGAAACGGGCATATCTTCAGGTTTAATAATCTCTAAACAGAACGAAAATGGGATAGATGTTGGCAGAGTTTTTGTCGATTATATTTTGATATGTATGCAGTTTGCATTGAGACAACATGTATCAGTAGTTGGAGCCGACCCCACTTGACGTCACTAGCCAGTTTCCGCGCAAAACAGCAACGGTTTTGAAAATGGTCTATACTCGGTTATTTAACGGTTATTCCGCTATACGTACCCCCAGAGACCAATCCGGCATTAATGCATGCGCGATAGCTCACTCGGCCATCTCATTGCCTTGAGTGGGTCGCTCTCACAGAATCAAACTCCACACTTAAACTTAAGTAACGAAGATATTGCTTATAACAATGCATAACGGGCATAACGTTTTTTGTCGATGTCACTTCCGGCGGCGAACCGCGCGGCCAAGAATACTGTCCGAGGTATCTGTCTGGCTGGTGGCTGGGATAGTACTATACAGGTCACAGCAAGGTGGTTCTCACAGCATTAGTATTTCTGCTTCACTGGGAAAGTGTTAACTAAAAAATGATCGGAAATTCATCTGAATTGCATTAGTAATACCTTAGACTATCTTTCTGGTATGATTATTTAAGAAAACATCTTGCTTTTGAGTTTCTTTCCTTCGCTTCAGATTTGTTGATGTATGAGTATCGAGACTGGGGTCGTGGCAACAGCTCGGCGGCTGCTCTTCAACAGTTTTCCGAGGTGAGTGCATTTTGTGAACAAGCCCAAGCCAGGACACAGAGCCCCGTATTCGATGTACGGATGTGACAAACTGCATTGAGATCACTGGCGTAGGCTGGCTTAAGAGTTGATTCGAGAATACGTTTCCTTTACTGTAGCTTTTTCACGAAGGTCAAAATGTGGGCCAAAAGTAGTGTGCACACTACCAGAAGTTTATGCTACAGACGCGAAATACCCTGCCTGACCATCTATTTCCTGGTCACTCCGACCACACTTGTTTCAGGATCGAGCGGGAAATTTGACCATTGGCTTATACACGATTATTGGGGTCAATGTTCCGTAGCCCCGCTAATATTTTTCACAGAACTAAGTTTGAAGGTACATTTGTATAGAGACATTCTTTTTAAAATAAGCTCCCATCTTCCTCGAGAAATAATGAGGAACGGCCGATAGAGTGCATCTTTCAAAATGACCGCCAGGAGAATAATACATATATAAAATTTCTGCCTATTCCACCAAAAAAACCCATCCAAAATATCGTTTTTGGGATTTGATGGATGCTGATTCGATTTGTCACTATTGTAACACCGTTTTACACTCAGCAATACAGAATACGTCCGCTGGAGGCGCTAGTCAAATTGACCGCCATGGTGAAATCTATTCACCTATAGGCATTGATATGGAACCCTGGGTCAAACTGGACCATACTGGATGTCGACTTGTATGTCTTGGCATGTAGACTAAGATTGGGTAGTTGGACGGTGATATGCGCATGCGAACTCTGGGTCAGTAGTGGAGAAATAGCATTTACCGCTGCTCACTGTGGACATGTCTATGTACTCCTATACATCAGTCCATAGGGCGAGTTTTGAAGGGTGGGCCCTATAGGGATACCAGGGACGACTATTGAGCGAAATGACAACATTTGTAACGTCATAGGTAGTAGATAAAGCGAAGAGTCGACCGGGTGCGCACTCGGGGGGGGGGGTTGAAACGTACACAACTGGACACTGGCTCATAGAGATGGGCATGGTCTTGTAAAGCCCTTTGAAGCAGAGTCACTTGGATGCGGGAACCATCGGGTCTGGACTATTGCGGTCGGGATCTGATGGATGTACTGTGTCGGCGCAACCATAAGAGAACGACAGGGTTCAGAAACATCGAGGTTTCATCAAATGAGAGTCCCGGACTCAGACATCCGCCATAGGGTGTTGCGGCTAGGGCATGATGGGTCTATCTGCTCTGGTATATTTACTTTTCCTGTAGGGTAGCGGCTCCAGAGTGAGTGAAGAATGAGTAGCTGTGTAAATTAGACTTGAATGAGTGAGCGAGCGAGCGAGTGAATGAGGTACGAGTGAGTGAAGGACGAGTGAATGAGTAGAAGTGAGTGCGCGAGCGATGTATGATTGAGTAATCAGATGACGTCGTATGTGAACTGTTAAATTCAGTCTGTATCCATACGCTGAGGGGGTACCATGTCGACTACTATGAGACTAAGCGGTTAAATAATGCGAGCGTCCTACCAGGCATTCCTCAAGATATTGCTCCAGCAGACCAACTTGATGGTACTGGATGCTCTGAGGATTGCAACCAAGGACAATTCAAACTTCATGGACTTGTTTACCAAATGATTCCATCACCGGGATATGTCTGTGATTATTTGACCCGTCTAGATATATACAGCCCTTAAACTGTCAATAATTTGTGTTGCTCACCATTCCCGTAGGCAGATCACGCAGCTCCCATATGGCAGGCCCCTATCCAGCCCGCCCTCATACAACAGGCCTCCTTCATACCACTAGCCCCGGAATACTCTCGATCAACAAACCGTGAGCGTACAACCCAACCCCATACAAGTGGGTGCACGCCTGAGTAACAGGATATATGGTGGAAGAATGCATGGACGCCGAGGTGGGGGGGGGGGCGGTGAATTACAAGCGTCTGATCCGTCATTCATAATTCAACCGTCGTCCATTAAAGAATATCCGCGTCCATAATCCAAAGACCTCTCAGTTGAAGTTGAGTTGAAGTCCACAGTGAACGAGCTCAACCACAAAGGAAAGAAGAAACCGAAATTTAAACCAATAATACATTGGCACCCGATGGGCGTTGACGGGCGTTAACGGACCTGGATGGGCATACTGCGTTATACCGGTAGTTGCGAGGCTAAGGCGGGCGCTAAGGGTATTCAAGACGTACATACTGCTACCTACAGGGGAGGTAAGTGTATCGGGTTAGACAGACCCACCATGACCTACCCACAAAACACTACGACGCATATCTGAAACCGAGAGTCTCGTTTGATGAAACGTTGATGTCTCTGACCAATGTCGTTCTCGGTAGAACATTTCACTTCAGGCTGCGCATGTTTAGTCCACCTCTCAGTGCCTGACCGCTAGAGTCCAGACCCGCTGGCTCCCGTAACCGAGCGACTCTGTTTCAAAGAGCTTCAATAGAACCATGCCAACGTCTATGGGTCAGTGTATGGGAGTGTACCTCCGAGTGCGCACCCGGTCGACTCTGCATTTCTTTCACTACCGATGATGTCACAAATTATCTTCCCTGGAGTTCCACCAGGATCCACCCTTAACGCCCACATATAGACTAATGTATAGGGTATATAAACATGTCCTCGGTGTGCAGCAGAACATGCCCTTTCTCTAATACTGATTTCGAGTACGCATGCGCATACGAGCTTAAAATCGACACGCCAAGAGCTTCGAATCGGCACGGAGGACGGTCCTGTTGACACAGGATACCATGTCATAGCCTGCAGGAGAATTGGTTCAATCTAATATATTTCTTCATGGCGGCCATTTTGATTAGCGCCTCCTGGGAAAGTTTTCTCTATTGCTGAGTGTAAGCAACAATGACAGATCGATTCACCATCCAATTAACAACCTTAAATGCGTGTTCTCGGTGACTGTTTTGTGGACACCTTCAACGGGTTATTTCAACACTACGGTGAGGAGGTTATGGGCAATCGACCTTCAGCGCATTCAGATGTAGTACTGTCCGTTAATTGAGTCAAATCTTTGTGTGGTTTGAAGTAAGCTCCAAAACCTTACAGACACTGGCCATAGCTCATGCTGGCACTTTCAATTGTTAAATACACTTGACGGTTTACGGTCATTTAATCAACGTCTTTCCTAGACGTTGACTAATGAGTGTATCTTGGCGATTCCTCGACGATATAATAATTTGACAAATCTTTCCTCTATTTTTATTATCAACTTCCTCCCTGAAGCTCTTGGGTGATTCCATTTTCGTGGCCCCGATGGTACAGGCATCCGATTTGCTGGTGGAGCAGAACGTGTCGGTGTATATGTACAGGTTTGAGCACCGCTCTCGTCTACATCCTCAACCCCGCTGGACAGGTGAGTTCATATCCATCTGTTGAATTCTGAAATTAAATAAATTATTAATTATGACTGTTGACCTCAGGCCTATCTTGGGTTCATGACTGTTGACCCCAGGGCTGCTTCGAGTTCCTGACTAACGATCGGAGGCCTGCATCGGGTTCATGACTGTTGACCTCAGGCCTACCTCGGGTTCATAACTGTTGACCCCAGAGCTACCTCGAGTTCATGACTATTTATCTAAGGCCAACATCGGGTTCATTACTGTTGACCTCAGGCCTACCTCGGGTTCATGACTGTGGGCATCCGGTCTACCTGGGATTCATTACTGTTGACGTCAGGCCCACATCGGGTTCATGGCTGTTGTTCTCAGATCTGCATCGGGTTCAAGACTTTTGACCGCACTTCTATCTGGGTTCCTGACTGATGACCTCAGTCCTATCTTTAGGTTCATGACTGCTGACCTCACGCCTATCTGCGATTCATGAATGTTGACGTCAGACCTACCTCGTGTTGCACTTGGCATGAAGTAGTTTGAACACTAATGCTAGGTCCCTCACTTGTTCAATGTCTAAATGCTGGCCTTTCCAAAATAATTGAGATTCTAGTGTTCGATTTAAGCATTAATTGGTGCAGTTTAGAAACATGATAGATCAAACTATTTCTCACTGAAGAGTAGGGTCGTTTGCGCCGGGCCACATCCCCTGGCTACACTTCCCTCTAGTGAGGTTAATAAGATACCTAAATAGATCGCCCTTATATCACATGGACATCGTGATCCTCCTCGTGAAAGAGACGAATCTAGGATGGCTTCGATTATCATATGCTAATCAGCTCAATACGCATATTGATATCATACTGACTCAGGGGAGACAATTCATATAATCTAGAACAGTTTCCAGAGTTGTCTCGCTGAGGTGTATTTATTTTATGTTCTTTCCTACAAGAATTTATTTTTGTGTTCTTCCTATGTGCTTTGGTATAGATATGGAAAACATAAGGGTGACCTTCATATTTACTTATGTTGAACAGTCTATCTGAAAGTCATACTAAGAGACCCTTCATTTTGTCTGTATATACATCAGATCCACAAACAAATCAACATACCCCATATGTGGAATTGTACCGGAGATATCGGTTTCGAATGGGAAATATGCATCAAATTTCAGATATAGAAATCGGAATAAAAGGCACTTTAACTGGCAATAGTAATCTGCTTTGGGAAAGAAGATTATTGAAATTTAAAAGATATATTTCAGTAATGTAAAATGAGAATCCGAGCAGGAAGGTTTTGGCTCAGGGCGGAGAGGGCGGAGGCAGAGGAGGAAGTGCCGTCATCACGAGCAATGACTTAATCACTGGAAGTGACGTAAACAACAGAAATGACGTAATCACCGGAAGTGGAGGAAAGGGAAGGAAGTGGTGGAAAACCGGTGTAGGGAGTAAAATATACGTCAATCATAATCAAGTATACTGGCACCATGTTTGATCACATGACTATAATTTGTAAAAATAATGTCGGCCATGTTTGGTAACAGGGCAGTCAATAATGCAACGGAAAGGAGTATTGATCATACCCATTTCATTTCAACCGCCATATCAGTGTGGACTTCTGTTGAGAGGATGAGATGAAGGGAAGATATCCCGATTTTGACATTTCAATATAATATACATTAACATACTCTTTCCCACACTAATCCTTTCTATAAATTCTACTATGTTCATAAAAAATACAAATATTAAAATTTCACAGCGTCCACTTTTAACATATTAATAACGTCAGTTCGCTGAATACTTATGATTTTGACGACTGCAGCGACGGCGGTATATCGAAAATTTTAAATTGGAGCGATATGCAAGAGGTGGGAAAAATTGACGAATAAAAAGCAACCATATGACTCTACAGGAAAGACCATAAGACAAAGGCGGCTAATTCAGTTTTCCAGACTTCATAATGACATAATCAAATCAGAAATAGATATTTATCAATCAAGAATTTGAGATATGGAAACACTAGCAATTCTGTCTTTTGCAATATGAACAAACGGAAATGGAAGCTACTACATTGATAGTAATATAAGAGCTATGCTAGACAAGATGGATTATCTAGCTTAATTCATATGACGAATGCTTCTCTCTGTGTGATCAAAGATGACCGGTAACAACTCATAGTCACGAGATCAAACATTACTACTGTAAGTCAATATTGATCGTTCAAATTTGTATTCCACAAACTCCTTTTCCTCCTCTTCATTCAGTTCCAGTGAACACGGCATTTTCTATGATTACGTCATTTCAGCATATTACGTCACTTCCGGTGATTACGTCATTCCCGTTAATGACTTACCTTCTGATGATAACGACATTTCCGGTGATTGCGTCATCTCCTTTGATAACGTGTCTTCCAACGATTGCGTCACTGTTGGGTGATGACGTCACTTTCTCTTTCCTCTCTGTCGTTATCACCCTGAACTTAAACCTGTGTTCTCGGACTCTCATTTTCACACTACATATTTTAATGATATGGATATAAGTATGCTGTTTCCGAATCAATGCACATAAGCATGTACAATAATACACACAGTGCATGCACACCTCCAGGCGTTACAAATTAAAAGGCGCAACTGGAAGTTTGATGGGTGACACTTCCCTGTTAAAATATTCAGTTTAATACTACAGCATATTTTTTCCCAGGAGTGAACCACGGCGATGAGCTGTTTTATATATTCGGAGCACCACTTACGGGCCATCCGCTTTATAACTACACAGACGGCGACAAGAGAATGAGCGAAATGTTGATGACAGTATGGGGCAATTTTGTAAAACACGGGTAAGACGAGAAATAAGATTTCTACTTGTAATGGGGGAAATATCCACAAAGTTTTATATTTTATTTTGGATTTCGTATTCGCAAAAAATAAATAAGCTGTCAAAAGGAAAAGGTTTCTGTACACATACAGTTTCTAAAATACTCAAACAATATCGGTATGCACTTGGAATTGTGACTCGCGTTCGGTGCAAGGCATCCTCATTGGACTCTAAACCCAGCTAATTTCCATGTTCACACTTCGAAATAGTCTTGATGTATCAGACCACCCATTCTCGTCTCGCGAGACTCCCTACTGCGAGAAAGAGTCTCACGCGTAAATGGGAGCCATCCCCCCAAAATTTGGGGGGTGAGTAGGCGGCGTATGATTATCTGGCTTGTCACTGACCTGCTGACTCCGCCGAGTTAGAAGCGAATTGCTAAACATAACGTGGGCTATATAATTGGGAAATGACTCTTTCCGTTTCGGAGCATATCAATCGCGAAACAAATTATTGTCGGTATGTATACTTGGCCGTGAAAGCGAGTTATCTAATACAGGAAGTAGTTCGCGGGTAGACACGGCTCGCTTTGAGAATGATGTCATGCTGCCTCGCTTTGAGATTGGAGATTCAAAAATGTCACCAGTTTACATGAGAGTCGCTTTGGTCTCCCGCGGGTAGACACGGCTCTCTTTGAGAATGTCAGACCACCTTCAGTGTTGAAAATCCGTTGTGTACATTTCACCTATGAACGACGAACGAACCAATCATAATCTAGACACATATTGTGTGTAGGGCGACAGTCTTTAAAAAGTATACGTCATTCCTCTCACTATGCCGTTTGATATGAAGGTCAGTCACTTCTACCCATCTTCATTTTATCCAGCCAATTTCTACTTTCCCACTTCGAACTTCCCTTGATATATCTGGACCCCTTCAATGTTCAAATAACTTATAAATAGACACGAGACGTCACTGACCTCGAAAACATTTGAAATTCGAAATGGGTCGCACAAGAGCGTTATTGATTGGCTGACCTAATTAGTGGGCACCATATTAGGAGGAAGGACGCCGCTAATAGAGGATGATGTCACTCTATGTGACTTCACTCGCAATCGATGTGTACGTTCTGATTGGTTCTTCTGTCGTTAGCTGGTGAAATTTAAACCTCGGATTTTGAACGCTGAAGGGGGCAGATAAATCAAGGCAGGTTCGAAGTGGGAACGTAGAAACTGACTTGATAAAATGAAGATGCTTCTACCACACATTTCGAAAAAAGATCAATGACGTCGCGTGTCTATTTATAAGTCATTTGAAGACCAAGGCTAATAAGAACGCATGATGCAAGGTTGCAAAGCCGCAGAGAGAGTGCTATGAAAATCCACAGGGGCTCATTACCGTTGTTGATTACAGGGGGATCAAGGTAGGAAATTCCTTACCTCGACCCCCGCAACCAACTCGATACTCGATTAACCAATTAACAACGGTAACGAGCCCCTGTGTGAAAATCTTGCAATTCTCTTTTGGAATTTTCCACATGTAGACATTGCAGAAACACTTCTGTTTTTTACACAAATCTAAATGGAAGTTTCACTAATAAATGAACAATGGATTTCGGTGGACGTACTCTCTCTAAAGTATACCGTAAAGTGTCTACAAAAATTATCATGTAAATTGTATACCTAAAAGCCAGAAAAAAGGCGAAAGCCCAATTCCAACGTCAGTCGAAACTTTTGACTCCGAGCGTTAACAATATAAAACTTGGGTATTTTGTCAGTATGAAACATAAATGTTTGCAGAATTAAAGCAGTACACTTTCTGCTTTTCTAACTTTACACCTAAAGGAGATTTTGGTTTGTTACCGGTACCTTGAATACTCCTCCGTCAGTTAGCTAACAGAATATTATGTTGTATGAGTGAGTTTAGCCATTGGGTGTTAGGTTTTTTTATAACAGCATCTTGAAGTTAGTAGTGTATCTGTGCTAACGCTTCGATTGCGACGTGAACAAGGAATGTATCTCTCCGTAAACATATGAAACCAGTTCATAGCCCTGGAGGAGAAACGTGACCTCGAAATATTGCTCGTATCAATAGCTCGTTGCTGCCCACGAACAGGTTTGATTCTGAACTGGCTTCAACTGGTTTGAGTCTGGACTGGCTTCATGTTTCCGGAGAGAGAAAGATGTTGCTCAATCTAATTAAAATTATATCCTATCTGCTCCCCCATTTGGATTTGGATATCCAAATGGGGGAGCAGATAGGATATAATTTTAATTAGATTGAGGTGTTGTTTTCCCTTGATTCGCCCAATCCCGCTACTTCAATGAGCTGTTATACAAGAACCCTTCGACCCAGGGATGAAAATGCACAGGCCATGAATTGCATACTTGATATTTAATTCTGATCCTCGCTATAGCATGTCGGGTCCTTTAATAGAATGTTAAATAGTCCCGGGGTACTTTATACTGCTAATTTTCTATATTTGATTTGCTTGAAGTGTTCCTGGGACGTACAAAGATCCGAAGGAAACAAGACGAAAATTCGAATCGTACAACAACCCAGGAAAAAGCTACACTCGTCTGATGAGTGATCGCGGAGCACCGAAGACAAGATCAGAAGAACAACTCAGGCCAAGAAAAACAACTTTCTGGAACGAGCTTTTGCCTAAACTGCGACAGGCTTCTAAGGCTGAAGTGGAACGTCTAATAAGTGCCACCAAGGGAGAGCTGGATTTTGAAATGATGACGTGGATTTTTGTGGCCGTGTCTAGCGGACTGTTAGTTTTATTGCTCATTCTTGGAGTTTACGTGATGAGGGTGAAAAATGAGTTAACCAAAATTTGTAATTCCAACAGCTACAATGTAAACACTTAAATGCCTGGATCATATTTCATCAGATACCGTCCTTGCACCAGTAGAGATTCGCCGTGTTGGTTTATATTTGATGTAACCATGGTAACCAACCCATGCGCAAGATTCGGCACCAGGGAAAACATGGCGACATATTCCAGAACTGCACAGTGTAGAAGCCACGCTAAACACAGGAGCTCGTTACCGTTGTTAATTGGTTAATTAGGTTGATTATATAGGGGGGTTCGAGCATTTCTTCCCTTCCTCGACCCCCCCCCCTCCCCCCCCCTTATAAACCTAATTGACCAATTAACAACGGTAACGAACCCCCGTGCCTATACTGTATCAATATTGTCGCATAAAATGCTTCGCATTCCTTTGAGTCATCTTGTAGGAAACTGCAGCAGTTGAATAGGAACAAAACCAACAGGATATATTGTTGGCATTCGGCGATCCCAGAATAACAAGAGCGGTTTCGTAGCTGATCCTCTCCTGAAAAAGTAATCGTTGTCGATTTTGTATCCATAATTTTTGGGTATTTTACAATTGCTTAGAAAATCCGTAATTTTATGTTTAAAGTTATTTTATTTGATGGAAGTCCACTATATTGGTTTCTACCACATGTCTGAAATCTCTTGTATATGCTCTGCTAATACGAAATCAGCGTTATATTTTCAATTCATGAGAATCGATCGCCATTTATTGACAAGTTATTTGTAATCTTTCGAATCCTCGAACAGAAAAGATCCGCACAACATATTTCGTTCAGTTTTTTACAATTATTGTGTATATAGGAAATTAATATATTCACAATTTTATGTGATGTATATGTAAATATGTATTAGACTGTGTTTGTATAGTATTGGATGTTTTCATTCAACTGCAAAAATGCAAGATCCAAATGGAAAATTAAAATTGCCGAAAGAGATATATGATTGCCAGTTATTGCGAGTATTTTGACGTTTAATTCATCAAACTGTTTCCTACTGGGTGCCGAGATCTTTGGCTTCAAAGAATTTTGGCTTTGTTACAGATTTGATATACAAATGAGCATTGATAAGATCTAAAGATAATACCATATATTCTTCCCAATAACGCATGCTGTACTAAATGGGCCGATCAGTGTCCAGGAAAAAAGGAACTGTGGCACGTACATGACATATCCATTTGCATCCGGTTAACATTTTGTTACGGATAATGGAATATCACTTTCGGGACTGTTAATAATGATTTAATAAATATGATTAATTCACCAGTAACCACTTGAAAGCGTTGTATCTCATATACTTAAAAAAGAATGGATTTTGTCAATGAATATAATTCGCTTAGACCCTTTTGGCATATTCATTAATTAAAATGTCACAACACGTAGCATTCATGTGAAGGAGTAACGGTCACAATAAGAGGGACTTAATACACTATCCTACAGATTAGTTTTACATAAACTAGGATGAAAATAACTCCGAAAATGGAAGTCATAGTGACATAATATTTTGCCTGTGATTATGCCATCGTCAGGATGTATTCCTGTCAATGGCATAATAACAAACGAAATACAGAATATTATATCACAATGACTTCCATTTTCGGAGTTACTTTCATTCTAGTTTAAGAGAGACTTGATTCAGTCATATTTAACCATAAATCGGTTTCAAGGGAGGTAAGCTACAAGGCCTAGGGTCGAGTCAATAAGCCTGAAGTTCAGCCAAGCTTCGTTTCACCGTAGGCTAACGTTGTTAATAATTTTTTTTCTACAAATTAAAATACAGATATCTGCGTATTCAGTAAATATTATCAGCTCCATTAATGCTACAAGACTGATGGTATCTGACACATATTTCAGTCAAGCCTATCCTATAACGGCAAATTTTGAAATGAATTTTGAATAATTTACATTCACATTTAAATCTTCAAAATATATATAATGGAAAGCGGATGCATTGGAGATAGAGGAGATGGTACGATAAGGCGTCATTTTGGACTATACGTGGTGCGGTTGAAATAGAAGCGCTAAAATGTACTAAAATTAATTGTGTTTCAATGTAACGACAAGAGAAAACATATGTTCACGTGATTAGTGAAAGTTCAAGATCGATCGTGTTTATGAGTATAGTTATGAGATTTGAAATCCGCAGCGTGTGCTATTTCGTTAAAAAAGAGTCTAAATAGAGTCATTGGGCACTGCGCTATATGGGAAAGATATAATGAGCCCATTATCATATAGTATTCAATGTTGAGCACTTGAGAAATGTGTTTGTTTGATTCAGTACAATACCAGGTTGTATGGTTTTCCGCATACGCATGTCTATTATTTATTTTGTGTACATTATCTTGGAACTCAAAGGACCTAGTGCGGTTTATTGGGTATTCAGCCCCTAGTTTATAACTATGTTCCATAATCTAAATATTACGCATGGGAGAAAATTTTCAGTTAGCGCATTATTTCGATAAGAGAATAAACTTCACATCGAAATAATTGCCGTGAAAATAGGAATAGTGGTTATCTAAGACAGTTTTGATTCTAGACAGGCTTCGTATACACAAACAGACGTTGCACAAATTCTCTTTTTCAAGACGCTACGGGTATTATTAAAATACCACAAGACCCAGTGCCTGAGAATTACTCAGAGCATTAAACAAAATAACATACATTCAGGTAAACTGAACAATTTCTTTCCCATGTATAAGATTTCATTTTTGGCACTTCAACCGGAAGTAATTGGAGATTGACTTGGCACTAAACTCCTTATGGTCCTTTCTCATTTGATACATGTATTCGAAATAAAACATATTAATAAATTGCAAATGTCGAAGAAATCTGTACATCAGTTATGTTACAAACTATGATATGTGCGTTTCATAGTATTCATGTATTAATGCTGTATGAATAAAAAATCACTGGTGGTCTTAAATTTATATTGATCGATGTCAATACCGTAGTCAAAGTAATTCGTTCGCATTCTTTGCCTCGCACTCACTTAAAACGTACTCAAATTGGTCATTCCATTGAAAATAGCAATCCGTTAAACATTAGAAGAGTACTTATAAAAAGACTGATATTAGAATTTTTGGCGTATTGAATTTCTGTGGTGCGCTTCCCAGCCGGTGAAGTTCCGGCAAAGCCAAACCAACATTAATAGGTTAAGTGTGCGTTTTTTGACGGACACTGCTGAAGAAATCCCGTTATGTATATCGGCATTTTCTCACACTGCACCGGGTACAACTAACATGTCTGATAGGCTACGCCTCGTTTTCGATCTGACAAAGTTGACCGATTCAGGGGAGGTAACACCGTTATATTGGATCATCCTCATAACAGGGGTCCAACACCCCTGACCGGACTCCGAGCGACCCCACATCCAATTAGGTCACGATATCTCCTTACGTCACGGCCGACTCTTCGCTCAACTGACTCGGATGGGGCCAGTGTTCGTTTCACCTTACACACCGCCATATATGGCCGTTCGTCGAAGAGTCTGTGTCGATGGAATGATGCCTTAACATAAAATCCTATAGGATTTTAGCCAAAATCGTAAAATAGTTTTTCAGTAGGAACCTGTATGATATTTCTGAGATATCCTATAGGATACTATTGAAAAATCTTCCAGCCTACAACTTTCAAACAGCCTATGTTTCAGATACTAAAAGAGGTGAAGTCATCACCGGAAGTGACGTCATCGCACGCTTGTGCCCTGACCTGTGGATGCCACCAGAACCTATGTAATATCTTCTACCAGCATGGTGAATAAACAAATACTGAAATTCAACCTCTAGAAATGAACGTCCTCAACTTCCTTAACCCTTTGTTTACCGCTAAGAGAAATAAGTGGAGTACGCGGAAATCCTTGGTGGACTAAATCACAAATGGGGTGCCCGATGATTTTGGTGGGAGCAACAGTGATTACCATGGCAACTCAGTTGCTGGGATTAAAAAGTCCCGACGGCCAGCATCGTATGAGCCAAAAAATCTTAATTTTGGCTGATTTTTCTATAAATCTATAACAAATTAGATATGCATAACGTAATAAAATACATTATTTAAATATAACATCAGAGATTTGCCCGTGGAACCATCCCTCCAACACGAAATACTTGAAACTACGAGACGGAAAGAAGTGAAACAATTAAAAATGTCCAGAAAGCGCTCATTCACGCAAATCGACCAAACAGTATCCCAAGAGCAAACGTTTTCAGTTATGTTCCTCTGTAAGTAAGTCAAATATCAACAACGATCGCAGAGGAATTTGCGGAACTGCATATGTGCGATGAATAACATAGCAGTAACACCGAACAGTCAGACACTTGGAAACTTTGAGGGAGTCATATGAAAGTAACACAATTACTCATATTGTGTGCAGCGCCCATCGACCCCCACTTCTCCCCCCTTCCATCTTCATCAACCCCTATAGTCATAGGAGCCTATTCTAAGATGATATCACTACCCAATGGCGCAGACACACGCATTCACACAGGGGTCCTGTGATTTATACTTATCAGCGGCACGGTTGCACGCACGACTCATACTGCTGGTTTCGTACTACAACACAGTGGCGCGGACGTCTTATGGCGTCACCGGATCTTGTTGGTCAGAGATCGTTATAGCTTGTTTCAGCTAGTCGGAGATAACCTTTCGCTTGTACCTAAATATCCAGAGGGCAGGTTCGTGTAACTGACTCTACGCTCAGTCAATTAAGAGCAGGTGGGGCTTTTAAGTACCGTCGGTGAACAGAGCGTTTTAAGGCATAACGACGGGCGTTGACGGGCGAAGACGGGTGTCACTGCATTTCGATGGATCAGCGGCCAGTTACATCTTTCTAGGCTGTTTCACTAGGGCGTACAAGTGATATCATTCATGGGATTTTTTTTTTTATAAAGTCCGTTTGTTCTGATTCCCCAAACGCCATATCGACGATCTTCTCGCTATGGATAATCGCCATGTAAATGACGCAGTAAAGGATATATATCCACGTTCACCGGATTTGAAGGAAACTATACATAGTCCGAAAGGCCATGCATGTACCACCATAAACATGACGTGGGCCTTTACGACAAGAGAGATGATTACAATTTCGACTTTTGGACGGTAATATTCCAGTGGGACATGCAAACGGCGTATACATATCTTATCTGGTAGCATTTGGCAGATGTTGTGTAAAATGTGACGATTTTAATCAACGTCACAAAACGTTATTGCGGAAACAAATAAAAAAAAGGGCTATACCACAAGCGCATGCACTCGAAGTTTCCCAATTTTGGCGATACATCGCATGCTGATAGCAAAATACCAGCGTGGCGTGGAAGAGCTATGACGTTACGTTTGGTAATTTGGGTCTAATTTCGATTAAACCGGGGCTAAGGGCCGTATATATGAACTCCTGTACTTCACAATCCTAATGGTGTTCATCAGAATAAGCGCAATCAAGGCATGACTGAGATACATCATATCTAGATAACGACTTTACATCGTATATCATATGGATTAAGAATACTGATCAGCGATACGGATTTGATATTTTTGGAAAATCATGATGTCTTGCCGGCATCATTGAAAACTGTTGACCGCTTCCCTCTTGCAGGAAACCAGCCTATGTTTATGTATACTATGATTTTCTTTGAATTTGATGCTAATGCTGTTTTATGAATTATGTCTTTGGATTATGGTCGCGAAAATTCTTTAATGGACGATGGATAAATATTGAATGACGGACTAGACGCTTGTATTTGAAGCGTTAAACTAGGCGTTGACGGGCGTTAACGCACGTTTACCAGACATCAGACATAAATTCCATACGACTTTCCGTATAGACACCGAGGGTCCATCCACCCACACTGAAATGCTCTGTCAACACTACTCCCCTGGGGCGTGTGCGTGTTTCACTAGCCAAGAACCCTGTACTCTTACTCATTCCTAAGGCTTAGTGTATATATAGGCTAGACATGTCTCAAGTGCACATTCTGCGCGACTCTGCGTTTTCTCTACTGTTGATGACGTCGCAAATAGCGTCATTTCCAATGGATTTTACGCCAATCGCAGTTTGCACCACGAGAGCTTCCTATTATTCTCGGTCCATTTGAAGCCAAAATGACTCATCTATACCCCCCCCCCCCCCCCCCCCTTTCAACCTTCCACCCAAACGCCCTCTCTCCACTATTTGCAGATTGCGCATGTACAGAATGACGACACTTCCATGAAAACCCAGTCTGATTCTACCCCACGAGAGCTCCAAGATGACACCCCTACACAGCCCATGTGAACCACGGATGGATCAATTAAGACTCCAAAACGCCCACCCCAGGCCTTCCTGTCCCGCATGCGCACGATAACTTTCCAGCGAAAGTCGACTAACGGCACTGAGACTCCTGTCGACGTTTGCTACAGCTTGAGCCAGAACGAACAAAGTACCCATACTCTATAGTTTACTGCACAGAGAAAATTCTATGGGTTCATGTACAGTCAGTTTTTACGGTATCATATTTTAGCAACCACCGCGCTAGTCACGCGACCGGAAGTGTCCATTCAACTCTCTGTATTCTATGTTTACTTCAGTATATGATAAAAAAAAATAGTAATGTATTGTTATTCTTGAAAACTGATACTATATCTAATATGGCCGTAATATTCCTCCAAACTGCAGATTTTCCACAGCTCGCAGAATATATTCTCTCCTTCTAGATTATCAAACTGAAAGTGTATAAAAATTCATGACTGGAACTCCTAAGGCGAATGAGTGTGCATACTGAAATAACTAAGCGTTGAATCTGGCATTATTGATGAATTCTAGGAACAAATTATTCACATGAGTAATGTGACTAACGTCACAGGACCTACGAAGTAGGGTGGGGAAGATGACTTGGGGGTCCAAGCGTAATGTAAAAGGTCACCTAAGTAGGTCAAATTTTCATCAAAAGCAGGTCAGCTCAGAACTTGCTGGTAACAGTCCCCTAATGCACGTTCATGCCAAAAATCAAGGTTCTAATGTCAACGGTTCTCCTTATTTTGCCGACGAAAGATTCGGATGGACTGACTGACTGACTGATTCACTCACTCACTCACTCACTCACTCACTCATTACCGGACAATTTGCAAATGAGAGCCTACTTCGTAGGATTAGATAAATTCAAAATGGCGTCCATGAAAACCCTTGAATAATCTTTATTTTTTATAATGTTTTTTTCTCGCCTCAGAAGGAAAATTGTTATAAATCATGCAGAAGAATTTCAAGTGGGCTTGAGATGATCAGTAATGTGTAGAAAGTGGGTTTCAACTGATGAATAATTCAACAGATATTTAATTTAAATTCTGAAACACTAGACGAGAAACACAAAAAAAAATTGTTCAAACCAAACTTCGTGCATGACAGAGTATTTAAATCACCTCTTATTCATTGAACACAAGACCAGAATGACGCAGATACATAAAAAAAATCTTATTTTGTATTAAAATATATATTTTTTATAAGATTGTTTATGTATTTGCGTGATTCTGTTCCTGTGTTCAATGAATACGAGGTAATTTAAATACTCTGTCATGCACGAAGTTTGATTTAAACATTTTTTTAAACTACGCTTTGAAAAACTGCTGGAAGCAGTGAAACTAGGTCAAATTTTTGCAAATTTGAATGTAGCCGCTTCCGACTAAAAATAATTCCTTTGAATATGACGAATAGCAGTTACCATCAAGAGTGTCGGATGATTCTATATGTCAGTCATCTTGGATTTCTCAATTATTTTTCTAGCTGATGATTATACGAACAGAGCCAAACTAGGCCTATAAGCAGTCAGATCGATCTATTTTGTGAATAGGCTTGACTTTGAGAATTTCTTACTTTCAGCTCCATCTGAAAACAATACCTTGAATTATCAGATGAACGCAACATGAGCTAACAGTATCCCTGCGATATGAGAAAACAGGATCACTGCGACAAGAACTGGCTTCCTGCGACATGAGATAACAGGATCCCTGCGACATGAGATAGCAGGATCCCTGCGACATCAGACAACAGGACCCCGACGATATAACATAACAGGAGTCCCTGCTACATGAGCTAACAGGATCCCTGCCCATGAGATATCATGATCCCTGTGACATATGAGATAAAAGGATCCCTGCAACATAAGGTAACATAATCCCTGCGAAATGAGGTAACATGATGCCAGCGACATGAGATAACAGGATCCCTGCGACATGAGATAACATGATCCCTACGACATATGAGATAAAATAATCCCTGTGACATGAGATAACAGAATTGTTGCGACATGGAATAACACAATACCTGTGACAAGATAACAGGATCCCTGCGACATGAGATAACAGGATGCCCGCAATATGAGATAACTGGATCCGTGCGACATGAGATAACAGTATCCCTGCGACATGAGATAACAGGATGCCAGCGACATGAGCCAAAAGGATGCCAGCGACATGAGATAACAGGGTCCCTGCGACATGAGATAACAGGATGCCAGCGACATGAGATAACAAGATCCTGCTATATGAGATAACTGCAGTCCCTTTGAAATAGAATAATCTACACTGGGCAACCATACTGACTTGTTCATTGCGACATTTTGATGATGGTTGTAGGTCATTAGGTTTCACTCACAATCGAAGACAATTGACTTGTTCTCATTATGGGACCTTGTAGCAACTACTAGTGACACAATTGTCGCAATTACGAAAATTGTGTCATTATAGCAGTTGTCAGGTCGCCAGCTAATGTCACAACGCAATCACTTAAAGAAAATGGTAGCGAGCATGTTGACGCTTATTGTCACAGGAGTGAGTTAGTGAGTGAGTAAATAGGATTTAACGTCGCTTTCAACAATATTTCAGTCATATCGCGACGAACCAACTAAGCACCACCCAGCCCAGTTGTGTTCCTGCTACTTCAAAGAAGAAATCTTGAAGCAACATGGAATCACCCTCCTTCCACCTTGTAAAACACCGAGGTCAGCACACAAGACATGGACAGGATGCTTACATGGTGCAATAAAGACAAGTGATATTACAGTACTAGACATCACATTATCAAGTTCCTGTTGCTTCTCAGCAAAATACATTGAAGCAACAGGAACCCGTGCCCATCCACCCACCCGCGTTTATTGTCACAACTGGAAACCAGTAATTATTGGAGACAAAAATATACCACACATGATGTATGACTAAATCTTTGATATACTTGCAATAGCAACCACTAATGGCACAATTGTCGTAATTGATCGTCTCTGCATGTAAATCGCCAACTAATGTCACAATGGCGATAATAGTGGTTGATTCTGCACGCAGAGTCGCCTGCTAATGATGCAATTAGGACGGCTAATGACACAGTTGCCGCAATTGCAATTGCGAGAATTGTGTCAGTACTATTTGCTACAGGACCTATACTGTTGGTGTAGTGATCCCGGATATAAATCTAGGTCCGAAATTGCTTTTCACGAATATTTCCCCCAGTTTTCTACTTCAGAACTGATGCTCACAAACATATCCATGCAGTTCCATCCTGAAGTTTGGTAGGGTTATTTGGGCCTTTATGTGGGCGTGTTCTCATGGTTTGAGAGAAGTAGGCTGCACTATTCTTCGGATATCCAGTATTTGTTGTGCACCTACGGAATGAATAAGAGTGTATTCCCTACTCCCCCTTCGTCACTCTCGGATACTGTCCAATGGTGACAAGCCCTTGCGGCAAATTCTAATGTTTGCGAACTTCTTATAGCTAGAACCTTCCTTCGCGTAATCCAAGATGGCGGACAGGTCTAGCTTGACCAATCAGCTTCTTCAGCTTAAGAATTGTACCGGTTCGACATCTGAGGGACATAAAAGTAGTACGGTTAAATAAGGTTTGTATAAAATCACACCTCTCTAAGCTAATAAAAAACACATCACCACTATGCACCTCATGCAACAACGAAGAAGAAACGATAGAACATTTTATACTCAAATGCCCAAAACATGACCTCTATCGCCGCACACTGGAAAACGAACTCAAAAACTTAAATGTCCCTCTGTCGCTGGCTTCTATATTAAATCCTAAACCACCTCTTATAAACAAAGTATACTCCACCTTACTAGCTTACATCAAATCGACTGACTATCACTCTACCATTTAATACTATATGGTTACACCAAGAAACCTAGGACCAAATTTAAATAAATGTAGCACGCTTAGTCAAAACTATTTTACAGGGGCGGAAATAAGGGTCAGTGATCAGAAATGACTGATCAAATTTGGGCACTAACCAATCAAAATGCCATAGCAATAACATAGACAAATTCACTGAACAAATTAAAAGCTCCTAATAATGAGCTCCGATCAAATTGTGTTCCCTTATTTCCAACCCTCGTTAACGAATGTTAACCGTCCGGTTTTCTAGCAGGGGCAGAAGACTGGAGGTTATATCAAACATTCACAATCGGCTTTAATTATAATAATATTTTTATTTATAATATTTAGTACCTAATTAATTATTGCTACTGATCATGTGTGACTTAGATCACGATAGTGCCAGTCGGTGGCAAAAAATAACACCAGAAAACAAGAAACTACAAACTCTTCTATTCTTTGTAATACAGGCACAGCACACTGAAGACCACAGACGAGTAAGACCAGCCATGAAACAGAACACCGATGACGACAAATATTATAAAACAGCACCAAATGGAGATGAACATGATGAAGATCATCATCGTCGGTCCACAAGAACGTCCAGAATACTCGACCCTGTACCACGCCAGACACGCTACCCCACCGAACTAAGCAACCAGAATACCAAATCCTAAACCACACCGACACGCTACCCCATAGATGACACCGAACTGACGCCTCAACACAGAATATCATCCTTTGACTTTCACACAATATAGGACGTAGACCTGCCGTCCTGTACCCCAATACACACTCCAAGCAATTGTTACAGGCACAGATTTCTGGAAGAACCCACCCTGTTCCCAAGGGCGTCGTTAGGGAAGTCGATTCGAAAAATCCTGAAGACGCCCATGGTTCTCCGAGTTTTTTCTGGACGGCTTTGTGCGTACAAAGGGGTACCAAGACAAAGGAATCAGCCACGCGATTAGGCCTACAGTGAACTCATATTTACTAGTACAACTTAACCAAAAAAAACAGAAAGAGACTTACGAACTTGTACATAGCGATTCTTATTTACTTCTATTTATATCTCCTACTAATCTCTCATTGTTATTTATTATTTATTTATTTATTTATTCATTTATTTATTTATGTACTTAGCGCTGGAAAAGATATTAAAAAAACAAAACAATGTACCGCGAAATTCAAATAAAACATTGAGTTGATGGGCCGCGAAATCCGAATGGGAAGCGGCCCTTAAACTACAATTTCAAAAAAAAAAAAAAAAAAGGTTTGTACATAAATAGGGCTCCATCCGTAAGGTTAATTGGTGCGGAACCATGTTGAGATGACGTGTCTAATTAAAAAAATGAATAATTAACATGCTCATTCAAACGTAGTCATGAGGACTATTCAAGTGATGAATATGATTTCTATAAAGAAAGCCAAAACATACAGTAAAATAAAACCTCCACGGCAAGTAATTTAAATGCTTTTAGGGAGAACACAAAGATAAGTAAATTACTGATTGCATGCGAGATATCCTCATCAAGTGTATACAAGCTTATATAATGTAGTGGGTGTTAAAAATTTCCTGGTTGTGTCTCGCATCGTTCATATCCGAATAGGGGCGACAATAATTTTAAAGTAGTAGTGGTATTGTATGCATCCATTAAATCAGTCAGATAAGAGAGGCCCGAGTGTTCGGACAAACAGGACCACTGGACATAACTCAGGATACAAGCAAGAGGGAGGGAGCCCATGTCTGTACAGTTATAGCCACACTGGTCAACCCCACAGTTTCTGCCTACGGAATGTAATTATACTATTTTCTTTGACACCTTTTATATACCAACCGGTACTGGACGTTGGGTTGTTGCGTTGACTATAAACTGCAAACCTGTGTTCATATATTGTACTGCAAACTGCTAAATTTATCTGTTTCCATAGTTTCCTCCTCTCCCTACTATTTTTTTGTCTAGTTTAACTGATTCAGCTCCTTAGTCAATCCAGGTAAACCAAGATGGTATATGGTACTGAGATTGCTCGTTGAGGGACTCTGTCCAAATATTATTATGTCATTCTTTTTAAACCTAAAACAAAAGTAACCGAAAACCCCATTCATGGGGCTAAAAATAATATTATGTCTAATTTGTATTAGTTTTTTATGAACCAAAATATCTTCGTTTTATGTAGACAAGACGATGTAAGGTGTATATAATTTCCATCGATTTAATTCGTTTCAAATACCATTCCGGGGGGTTAACCGTGTGGCTATACGTTATGTCAAGAAAATGGTCTGACAGCTCTCCCTGATGCTCATTCTCTGTACAAATCCTTCGACACTAAACGACTTTTGTATTGTATTCTTTCTCACTCACTCTACACGATCCCGTCCCTTCAATGGTTATTCCCGTAGGTCTATTATACTTCTAGGCTATTTCTGGTAGGATGAGTTACTGGTATTGTTGTTACCGTACAAGAAGACCCGCCCCAATGGCCAGCTCACCGTCGCCAGGTCAACCCTGTCAATTTTTTTTTTTTTTTTTTTGAGAAGGGAGACGACAGTGACTATGATTTTACACTGGAATAAAAATCTTCACGAGCCCTCTCGTATACCAAATCTACAAAAAAAAAAGACAAAAGACCCTCCTCCTCTCAAATCTCCCCTAAAAAAAGACAAATCTGAACGCAACCATGGGCACGATTCTCTATCGTGCATGTTAAAGCCAGAGTGAATATGATAGGGAAAGCTGTTACATTCGTGTCGATGCGTTACAGGCCGATGAGCATGGAAAATTCACCAGCTTCATTTAAAAATCACTATCAATAGGTAGGCCATGTTGATCATGTTAAACCTTATTGCCTCGGGGGACGTTCTCATATTGTGTAGACATTCAGGCCAAAGAAAAATAACTCCATCTAATTGCTAACACTAAGAGTTAAGTTTTAACAAACGTATCCAGGGCGGTAATTATGGCTGCCAACTTGAATTGGAAATCTCGAAAATAGAAACTCATTTAAGGATGAATAGGCAGGTAAAAAAAATTGCCATAACGCATCGAAATTTTGAAAAACGCCCCAAATAATCAGACTGCCATGATTTCGTGGCAAAATTATACTAAACATCGTAGATTACAAAAAAAATATTACTATTTCCTTTTTGTTTTTTGTTTTTTTCCCCCCTTTTTCTTTGATAGGCATTAAGAATTTGGAGTAGAAGGTTATTCTATGGATAACAACTTCTTTATTGCTGTGGAGCTGACGTTTCATTGGAGATATCTTCAACTTTTTCAAAGCTAACGTTTCAACGTCTACAGTATTAAAGATCGCAAATATGTGCGTCTTATTAATTAATATTCAACGTTCGGATGGTATATTCCGAATGATTAAGTTTGATGAACTTCCATGAAATACCGTCAGTTGAAGGAGTTCGTTTGACAAGTCCGTCGTCAATTATCGAGAGCTCTTTAACGAGAGGAATATGGTCGTGTACCTGTAAATATTTTAATAGTGGTTAGTTGTAAGTACACACTCACTTAAGTGTTTTCTTAACTTCACTCGAGAGTAAAACAGACGTTAGACTCTTTTTTATTTCCCTAAATCTAGAAATTCACTACATTAGTGATGAATAATTTCTCACTGTATGATACCATTAGTGGTCAATTAGCTTTGAAAAAGTTGGAAGTATCTCCAGTGAAATGTCAGCTCCACAACAATAAAAAAAGTTGTTATCCATAGAATAGCCTTGTGTTGGTATTATTTCCCTACCTTGACATGACTTTGTGGACCAAAATTGACTCACAAAGACTAAGTTGTTAGAAGAGAGACGGATACACCTTGCCAAATACACGTCATAGTCCTAAGATTGGTGTTTTACATTTCATCATGCTTGGTTGCATTTTTTTGGCATCGTAGGATCATGGACCCAGTACCTTGACTACTTTGATGTGTTAATTTCCATCCCTGCGGCGGCTGGAGGAAACAAAAGGTAGCTTATCAAGCCTTATCATCTGACTGATTAACTCAGAAACTCAAGAAGTGATGGATGTTTGCAAGCTTGGCTTCTATCACAACCCAGAGTCGAGGCATGTCAACATGTGCCAATAAAAGCAGGCCTTTACCTGAGAGATAAGAAGAATGTAAATAATATATAAATAAAGTATATATAAATATTCATATCATAATTAATAACTGACCAACAGCAAGTGCCTGTGAGTCCTTCTATGATATATTTCACAAAATTGTTTGGAAACTATTTCCTATGAATTTTTTTCCGCGCTGCTCCAGATGGCCGCCGCCAGGGGTGACGTTGAAATCCGCGGCTAGATGGTCAATGAGGTAGGGGATTAGTCTTTGAAGTAAAGCCGCGTTTCCCGTCCGGTCAAGATAGGCCTGTTGGGTCCATGGTAGGATTAACCCTTCGCGTAAAACACATATTAATCCACGCCAATGACCTTGAAACGGGACACCCTAAAACAAGTTTCAAAGTTCCCTAGTTCTCACTTCCGAAGTTCCAAGCTCCAGGTCCGTAGTTCCATGCTCCAGTTCCCCCAAGCTCCACCTCCGAAGTCCCAAGCTTCAGTCACCCAAGCTCCAGTTCCAAAGTTCAAAGCTCCAGTTCAAAAGCTCTCAGCCCCAAAGCTCCCAGATCTAACTCTCAGAATTATGATACACATCTAGTAGTTGTATAAGTATGACACATATGCCATCGCCAATCAGCCCTTATTATAATGTTACTGTTTAGTTCACCTGTCTAGCCTGTTCAACATCCATCAGGATAGCACTGATCGGCCAGGAAAAATAACTTTAAATGGAAGAAATTTCTGTCCATCTGTGTAAGTATGCAATACCGCCAATCCGTGGAGGAATATGTTACAAATTCCCGCCTTATAAATTAATATCGATCTCTGTTTGTTTTCGTCATGAAACTTTGTCACGATATAGCTATCCGCTATGGGGTCATGCACAGAAAGTGACCATCCTCCTCTCTTAAATTCGAAAGCCTATCTAACAGATTTTAGGCGGTCGGAAGGCCGTGAATACACGTCAGGATACACCGTTATAAATCATACCGTAAATTCACAGTTAAATGTACTGGCAGAAAAGGTGCCAGTAAATTCAACTGTAAAATTACGTTGCACCGTATTTTACAATTATCGTTTTTTAACAGGCTTTGAACTGTAAAATGTTGCACCGTATTTTATAATTACCGTTTATTGACAGGCATTCAACTGTAAAATTTGGGTAGCCCTGTAATTTACAATTACCGTTGTTTTAACATTCTTTAAACAATACAATTGCGTGGCACCATTGTCTACAATTATCGGTTCTGCGGCAACGTTGGTCACTGGAAGGCCGAAATGGCCATTGCTCTTCGTGTTTACAAATGCGATCACCACAAGCTTCGTAAATAATCACGAACGAATCTGTGCAATTATTACACGAATATTAGGATACAACTCCAAGTCAGATAAAACCCATCTTCGCATATGCAAGTCGAACACTACATGACTGAACGTTAGTGTAGTTTTTAGCTTGAAATGTGAAGATGGATAAAACCAAAACCAAACCGTACTGTAGACCGAAAATTAAAGTTAGCCGCTGCGTCCGTCCCAGCGCGTGTTCTGATAATGCTCTGAATGTTGTATCGTACAACGCAGATGTCGCATGTTTCCTGCAACTGAGCGTTTCGTGTGCAAAGATATCAACCTCCTTTCAGAGAAAACAAGAATTCTATGTTACGTGTTTGCGCAGTTTACCCATTGCAGTTGATGTCTACTGAAATATCACAGTTTAATTTACAGATTAATGTGTTTACGATTGAATGTACTGTAAACTCCAACATACATTTACTGCGAAATAACGGTAATTTATAACATTGTAGCTGTGGGATCAGGAAAGGTAAATGAGGAGTAGAGGGGTTACATTACCATACGTTTATGGAGAAATAATATGATGATTTGCTAAATATTCTGTTGAACAGAACTTCTTTATCTGTGTTTGTGTACTAACAAATGTGGAAATCGTGGATGGTTGGACTGGAGCTACTCGGCCAACACACCTGTGTTCAGTCATCTGGCGATAAGCCGATGATACCCGACCGAACTTTCTTTTACACATGCGACCGGTCATCAGATATTTTGTATTCATCACCAATACCATAAACGACTGGTACAGCAGTCTTCCGTAAATTTGAACGCATTTGTCAAAGAAAATTTGGTTGAGTGTACCCGGCCTCATAGTGTCCACCATACCATCATGAAACCTATCAAATTAATTTAATCACGCTGAACATAGTTAAAATTCAATCACCCCCATTCATTCTAATATAATTGATCACCCTCCAAAATCATCAAAATCAAAAAATAATAGATTATGTGTATGATTTACAGTAGTTGAGTCATGTTAAATGTGAATATAATTACATTCAATATAAATCAGTACAGTAAAATATCTTGTAGGGACTGCATATCAGACTAGAGTCTGGTCAACTTTGCTTGTTGAAACTAGCAATTTACTAAATGTTAGTCAAAACTCTGTCTATCCTGATCAAGAGAAACACTCATTTTGAAGAGTATGTATACACATATTCAAACGCCAAATTTCAAGATTTTAAATCTGGTATCTACATTATATCTGAAACCAAGTAAGATAAAGCGAGATAATCAACTCCAAGATTTTCATCTCCGAGGTTTTCAACCCCCAAGATTTTCCACTCCAAGATAATATTCAACCCCCAAGATTTCACAGCTCAAGACAAATGTGAAGTTGAGAACAAACATCCCAATTCAAATAGAGAGAACAGGAACAAAATGTGTAGGTCTACGTGCAACTTCCAAATAATTTATTCAAAAAGGGCATGCACCCTCAACTCAGTAGAAATGATCAGATGACACCTAGGATTCTAGGAAAGAAGAATCTGTTCATTCTTCTCGAAGTAAATCACAATAGCTCAGTCTTCAGCAATAAAAGATATTATAAAACATAGCAAGAAATCTCGCAGAAAGATTCGTAAAAAATTATTCGATAAACAACCACAACTACTAACTACTCTTGTTGCTAAATAGTTACCTGGAAAAGTTGATTATGTCACGCCTGGACTGTAGTTTTATAGGCTTGATAGTAGTATACAATACCCGAATTGGCGTAATAGCGCCTCACTGCGCATGCGTGTGACGTCATAAGTGTAAAAAATGGGGCGGTATTGGGGCGGTATTGGATGTGTGCGCATGCGTGATGTGTGGGAGGTGGGTTGTACCCACCTCCCACATTTGTACCCACCTCCCACATTTGTGGGAGGTGGGTTGTACCCACCTCCCACATTTGTACCCACCTCCCACATTTGTGCCCACCTCCCACATTTGTATTTGTGGGAGGTGGAGTTCTTCCACCTCCCTTTGTGCCCACCTCCCACATTTGTACCCACCTCCACATTTGTACCACCTCCCACATTTGTGAAAATTTTAGCAGATCTACTTGAAGCCGACGTTATACAAGATGAAGATATCTTAGCTACCACTACCGGAGCAGCATACTACAGCTCAGCAATCCACCTCCCCAGTGGTACAAATGTGTGGGAGGTGGGTACAAGTGTGGGAGGTGGGTACAAATGTGGGAGGTGGGTACAAATGTGGGAGGTGGGTACAAATGTGGGAGGTGGGTACAAATGTGGGAGGTGGGTACAAATGTGGGAGGTGGGTACAAATGTGGGAGGTGGGACAAGATGGCCGCCATGTGGGAGGTGGGTACAAGATGGCCGCCATGTGGGAGGTGGGACAAGATGGCCGCCATGTGGGAGGTGGGTACAAGATGGCCGCCATGTGGGAGGTGGGTACAAGATGGCCGCCATGTGGGAGGTGGGACAAGATGGCCACCATGTGGGAGGTGGGTACAAGATGGCCGCCATGTGGAAGGTGGGTACAAGATGGCCGCCATGTGGGAGGTGGGTACAAGATGGCCGCCATGTGGGAGGTGGGTACAAGATGGCCGCCAGTAGTAAAATGTATAAAAGGAGTTGATTTTTAGGGAAAGGGTGTATTCAATCTGACTTACCTGACCTGACTTGATATGAATGTATTCATCCGCGGTGATGCAGTCATGTCTGGCGGTGATTCGGTCTCGGGAAAAAGCTTCCTTGCCCAATGCCTACGGACTTTACCGAAGATACACGGACTTTAACGAAAAGACACGGACGTACACGAAAAGACGCGAAGGTGAACGCCATTGTGGGAAACCTCCCACAGACAGGTCAGTACATGCATTTCTATGTTGTTCACGCATAATAAAAGGATTGATCTGTAATCTGTGTTGTTGTTGTTGCTCCCTTTTTTTGGACTAACCCATCAGAATAGTACGTATCACGGACTATACCCGTAGAGCTACATCTGGTCTATAAAACACGTCCCTCTGCATCCCACACCTTCATTTCTACAGAGCCATGGCGGAGACCCAGCCCCATGCCACTCGCATTTTACAGTATGCCACCGTGGTGAATTCATTCACGGGTTACCGAGCAGTGGTCCGGTCCATGTTTGCAGATGGCGACGACAACGAGGGACGACGCCAGATCCTGAACGAGTTCACAGAAGCGGTCCTCCACAGAGTGCACTCGATGGAGAGGCGTGCCATCACTCACCACTACTGGACTATGACAGCCATCCTTGATGCTCGGGCTATGGACCACGAGCGCTCACGCCGCAACCAGCACCGGCTGGTTGGCCTCATACTAGTCTGTGCCCTATTCACCCTGGCGCTGTGGTATTGACACTATAAATACCAGGGTCAGACAGAGTGTGTGTCATTCACCGTTCGACATTTGGACCAAGCATGTCATCCGTCCTACGAGCCATCCTCCCCCTTACACCTTACCAGGTGGGATTATACGTTTATGAAGATTATGTGACTCTGGTGGAAGATAGTGGCGGGGATTGGAGGGCGTCCCCTGAGACTTTATCGAATACGGTGACACTACAGCGTGATGGGTGGACTAAGTTTAAACGAGTGTTAAGCGGTGAATTGGACGGACGCCTGATCCACATGGACAATGCCATTTATGTATACCGTACTTCCCTATTCTCATGGGTGGGTCGCTACCAAGACCATGCACGAAGTATGATGCTAACGCCCTCTCTGTGGTCAGCCTTGGAGGAAATAGTGCCTATTGTAGACCAGTTATTTACACCCGACGATCGAACACCCGACCAGTTGGCGTGGGCTCATGCTATCGAACACGCACTAGATGAACCTAATGAAAAAAAAAGCGGATGGAGAAAATACTATATGTATAGAATGCGCAGAGGCTGGAATGACAGGGTCACCTCATGAAGCCACCCACACACACATGACGGGCCAGAACGATGAAGAAGAAGAAAAAATCCGTGATGAAGCCGCGGGGCCAATGGCTGAACCCCATGAACAACTACATGAACCCGACGACGATGCCATTGATTACCCCGCTACACTCAGTCAGCCCAATGACATGACCACCTGATCCTTTGATCTCACGGGGTTCTCCCTATAAATACGAGAGACAGTGAAATCTGGTACCATTCACGTACTGACCATGACGGAGCATATAGTACTGGCGTATTTCAGCTTGACCCCGAGGTTTTCCTGCACGTGTATGCGGATAAGGTCGATATCATGGAGGAGGTGGTGGGAGACACGGACCCTACACAACCGTGCCCGGCTCACATTCGTCTGTCCCGGGAGGGCTGGACCAAATTCAAACGGGTGTTGTCTGGTGAACTGGACGGCGACCTCATCCACTTGTGTCACGATGTGTACATCCGACGCGGCCCTTTCTTTGCTCAATTGGTTCGGCTAGATGGAGGTACAGTGCATTTTACCCTTCACCCTGATCTATGGTCTGCATTGGAAGATGCCGTGGTGGATGTGGATGAAGTGCTTATCAAGCGGTCATCAGACGAGTTGGACTGGTCATTGACCATGGCCACTGTGGAAGTCCACGAAGAAAATCAGAAAGAAACTCAGGCCCAAGATATACCCGTTATAAATAAACGATAGAGCCAGGGTCCATCATCATTTTGTCACCATGAAGCGCTGGGAGAAGGTGTTGGATAACTTATACTACAGTCCCGACAGTCCGGCAGCCTATAGTGCATTGTCGGCTCTCTCTCGAGCGGCCAAACCCCAGGGGGTACAACGTGCCCAAGTCCGAGATTGGTTAAGAAGACAAGACACCTATACCTTACATCGATCTGTCCGTCGCCATTTTCTACGGAACCGGGTCATCGTGGGAGGAATAGATGCCCAGTGGCAAGCGGATTTGGTGGATATGAGCGCCTTTGCCAAACACAACGATGAGAATCGGTATATCTTGACGTGCATCGATATCCTATCCAAGTATGCGTGGGTGGTACCCATCCGGACGAAAACGGGGGCAAATCTCATAGCGGCGTTCAAAGACATCTTCAAGACCGGGCGCAAACCTTTGTATTTGCAAACCGACGAAGGCACGGAATTCCTCAACAGACCGTTCCAAGCCTTTCTCAAGAAACAGAAGGTGTTTTTCTTCCATACGTACAACGAGACCAAGGCTTCCGTGGTGGAGAGGTTCAACAGGACATTCAAAGGCCGCATGTATAAATATTTCACCTATAAGAATACAAGGCGGTACATCGATGTTCTCCCGAAACTGGTGAGGGGTTACAATCGAGCCTATCATCGAAGTATAGAGAGAGCCCCCATTACCGTGACCCAACGCAATGAAGCCCAAGTCCGGCGTGTCTTGTACCCCAGGCCATCGCAGCGAACGACGAAGGCGGTGTACAAGGTCGGCGACCCTGTACGGATCAGTAAAGTCAAGGGCAAGTTCGAGAAAAGTTACTTGCCCAACTGGAGCGATGAGCACTTCCTGATTAAACGGCGCCTACCCCGACAGCGGCGAGTCTATGAACTGGAAGATCTCCAAGGCGAAACGTTGCTGGGGACGTTTTACGACACGGAATTACAGCCTGTTGTAAAAACACAGCAAGACTACTACACGGTGGAGCAGATTTTGAAAACGGAACGTCGACGTGGCAAACTGTTTCATTTCGTAAAATGGCAAGGCTGGCCCAGTTCCTTCAATTCCTGGGTCGCGGCCAACCAGGTGAAACGACTATAAAGCCAGACACCACTGCCGTCCTCCTTCATTCCACGTCCGACCCCAGTGCTATGGACCAACAGCAGCTGCCTCCGAAGACAGCGTCTCGCAAAACGCGCAAAGCGCAAGTGGTCTTTGGGGTGCTATTGCTAACCCTGCTGAGTGTGTTGTACGGAGGTGTGTTTTACGACGTAGCCTATGTCAGTACGTTACTTAACCAACTGAGAACACCAGCCATCAGTGAAACGGGTCTACAGAGAGCACCAGTCGTATCGAGCCCAGTCACCACCACCACCACCACCACCACACCCCGCGTACAAGCCACGTCGAGCTCTACACTTACACCAAGTACACCTACTACGTCTCAAGACCCACCGGATTTCATCCCTCACAGTGAACCGACAACGACGACGACCACCCACGTTGTACCCACCCCCAGCACCATCTCTGAACGTGAACAGACAACGACGACCGACGTTGTACCCACCACCACTCCAGTTCACTCGTACGAAATTTACAAGAGCGGGTTACCACGACAACGGATAGACCTCAAACCATGGACCCTCGGTGGCAGCATCCCTTCACCTGCGTCATCGCAGGACCGACGGGCTCCGGCAAAACGCACTTCGTCAGGAAGCTCCTTCAACACGCCGACAGCATGATCACTCCACCCATTGCCCGAGTCGTGTGGTGTTACGGAGAATGGCAGGAAGCGTATGCAGCAATGCCCCACATCACGTTCGTGGAAGGCCTACCCAACCTGGCCGATTTGGAACCCGACACCTTGGTGGTTGTGGATGATCTCATGGCGGAGACGGATGCACGGGTCACCCAACTCTTTACCAAAGGCAGCCATCATCGACGGCTCAGCATCATCTACATTGTGCAGAATCTGTTCAGTAAAAACAAAGAACATCGGAATATCAGCTTAAATGCCCACTACCTGGTGGTCTTCAAAAACCCGAGAGATACCACTCAACTGCTGCACCTGGCGAGACAGATGTATCCCGGCCGCACACCGTTTGCGTTGGAAGCCTTCAAAGATGCCACAACCCCTCAGCACGGGTATATGCTCTTCGACCTCAAGCAAGCCACTCCCGACCACCTTCGACTACGGACCGGCATCTTTCCCGGAGAGACCCACCACGTGTACATGCAAAAATAATGTAAACACACCCACAGTGGCGCCCCCAGCTGGGGTTTGTGTGTTTGATGATGGGGAATAATAAAAAGAATGAATACCACAGCAGGGTTGACTTTGTCTGTGAGGTGGATAAAAAGGGCAGAGTTGTGGGTTCTAGCATTAGTTGTACAGGATGTCTGCGCGAGTACGGAAGCACGCTCCCACGCTCCGTGTATTGAAGACGGCCCCACCCGAGTTAGTCCGAACCATTGTACGCGGTGCGGACCCTGACCTTGTACGCTGTCTGTGCGAGATCGGGTACAACCTGTTAAAAGGCAACGTACCACTGACTCCGGCTCAGAAGACCAAGTTGGCCAAGCATAAGACAGGTCTCCGAACCCTAGTCCACAAGCGGGTCCCTCAAACACAAAAGAAAAAGGTGTTACAGAAAGGCGGCTTTCTCGGGGCCATCTTAGCACCGTTGGCCGCTTCCGTGTTGGGTCCAGTATTGGGTGGACTCTTCGGCCGACAATGAACCACACGAAAAAAATGGTCCTCGTCGAACCACGGTTCCTGCAAAACCTCCAATCACCCTACCCTGTCCCACCTACGGTGAAGACCATAAACAGCCTCGATGGAGAGATGCAACAGATCTTACAGAGACCGGGGTTAAGCGACAGTGAGAAAGTACAACGGTACAATGAGACGCTTCAACGGTACATGACGTTCATGGACCAATACAAAACCCTGTCTACCCCAGCAACAGCACCACCACCACCACCACCACCACCACCACCACGTGACAGACCGCTGACCTCAGCACCGCTCCAACAGCCGGGTGAGGTAGCCCCCACAGCCCCACAGTGGGTGGAAGACGAAGTGCTGAAGAGTGTACCTGCCTCGTTCAAGAAACAAGCTGGCCTGGTATTACAACGGATGAAACAGAATCCTAACATGACTTGGAATGATAAAGGCGAACTCCTGGTACAGAATCAGGTGGTCCCCGGCACCCACATGACGGATTTAGTGAATGATCTGATGCGTCAACGCAGATCGCACACCGATCCTCGAGGATGGGAGGTCTTCGCTCAAGGCTTGAAAGACATGCATGTACCACAGGAATTGGTGGGGAACCCCCACCGCTGGGCCTTTATGCAGCAAACCCAGCAATCACCGAGTGGCCCACTACCTTCTTGGGAAGTCGAATGGGAACCGGAGTCACCCCCCAAAACACCACCACAACGGGCACTTTCTTTTCGCGCCTATAAAAAAACACCCTTGATCAAGACACCCCACATCTCCAGAGCCGTGACACGTAGCAAGTCACCGCGACGAACACGACGCCGCACACAACCGCCCAAGGCGTGGAAGACCTATTAAAACCAACAGCAGCAGCAGGACAGCTCAGTCGCCATGTTTTACCTGACCCTACCCAGTAACAGTTCGCTGGATGTGTTTCCTGACAACACCGTGGCCAAGTACGTCACCCAGTTACCGCAACCGTTACATTTACCTGGACGCTGGGAATGTGCCCTCGTGGATGTCCAATACCCTTACTCGTGGTACAACGTGCGAGCCAATGAAGTGTGGTACGAGGTGACCTACGAAGGCAAAAACACCCGACTCACCCTGTCCGAAGGCCAATACGATACCCCCAAAGAGTTCATGGGTGGGCTGTCAAGACTGATGCATGATAAGGCGCTACGGGGGGTGACGGATAGTGCAGCACGCCTGATAGCCTTGCGCTTCAAGAGAAACGTGTTCTTCGATGTCAACGTACACAACGACAAGGCACAGCTTACCCTCACCGATACCGTGAATGTGAAACTTAGTCCTACACTACAGCAAATGCTGGGTTTCGATCTACAGACGTTCGCTGGTCCCACCCAACACCATGGCGAGATGCCG
Source organism: Hanleya hanleyi (assembly GCA_036873755.1). Lineage (NCBI taxonomy): Eukaryota > Metazoa > Mollusca > Polyplacophora > Lepidopleurida > Hanleyidae > Hanleya > Hanleya hanleyi. Next base: position 2,643 of record JAVTVY010008745.1, on the reverse strand, counting down.
ATGGATATGAAGTCGGGTATGTACGGACTCTACGTCTACTCGGACGTGGTGGACAACCACATCGTGGGCGATATCAACACACCTCTGTTACGGGTGGTCCCCATTAAAAAGACGTATGGCGATCAAGTCACCCACAGTTTCAACCATATCATGTACCTGCCCGTACGACATACCGATATCAACACGATCACGGTGGATATAAGAGATGACACGGGACGAGCGGTGGCATTCGAACGAGGAAAAGTGGTGCTGACACTTCATTTTCGACAAGCACGTGCTCCCCACTTTGCATAATGAAAGTACCTTACGAGTGCGATGCACGCAGCTATGCCGACTATTATGCCCAACAGGCCGGGGGTGGCTTTCCGGTCTTTAGCGGTGCACGCATGCAACGAGGACATGGACTGGGGAACATACTCGGCAGCATTGTGAAAACGTTCCTGCCCTTGGTGACGCGTGGGGTGAAAGCAATCGGCAAACAAGCGGTACGCAGTGGACTGCAAGTGGCCGGTGATGTCTTGGGGGGTACGGCACCCCGACAAGCCTTGAAACGACGGGCCAAAGAAGCGGGAGGCGTCTTGGTGGCCAAAGCACAACGCACCGTAGGGAATAAAAGAGCTGCCCCACCGAGACCACGCACCAGTCGACGACCGACCCAGCGACGACGCACATCCAAGAAGACCCGGGATATCTTTTCTTAAAACATGTCCTTAATCCACGCCGAGTCCTGCCCCTCCACCAACAGTGAATTTGATTTGTGGACCGTGCCGCCCACACAAACCAGTGTCGAACAAGGATTATGGGTGGAGCATCTCCCGCTCTCCAGCATCAACGAAACCGGGCCCATCGAGTTCACCATCAGTAATGCGGATACGGCCTATGTGGATTTAGCCCATACCTACTTGTATGTGAAAGCCAAGGTGGTCAATGGAGCTGGCACCAGACTCGCTGACCAAGCAACGGTGGGCCCGACGAATCTCTGGCTGCACTCGATGTTTCAGCAGGTGGATATTTTTCTCAGCGACAAACTCATCAGTGACTCCACCAACACGTACCCCTATCGAGCCTACATCGAGACACTGTTGTCGTATGGCCGAGAGGCTAAAAAATCTCAGCTGACAACCGCTTTATTCTACAGGGACACGGCCGAGCACATGGACACGGCGGACAATGGGGGATATAACAAACGGAAGGCTTTCACTGCGAACAGTGCCTCGGTGGATATGATGGGTCGACTGCATGCAGACATGTTCATGCAAGACCGGTACCTCTTGAACAAGATCCCCATCAAAATCCGACTGATACGGGCGCCTCCCACCTTCGCCTTGATGGCCACTAACGTAGAGGGGCATGTAGCGGACTATAAGATTGTCATCCAAGACGCAGTCCTGTATGTCCGAAAAGTGAAACCGAATCCAGCCGTTCAATTGGGACACATGAAAGCCTTGGAAACAAAACCAGCCCAGTACCCTATCCGACGTGTGCAAACCAAAGTGTTCTCTGTGCCTGCTGGAAATATGGGCGCCAACAAAGAAAACCTGTTCCTGGGGGAACTACCCAAGCGATTGATCCTGGCCTGTGTAGAAAATACCAGTTTCAGCGGAGCCTACCCAGAGAATCCGTTTGACTTTAAACATTTCGGCATCAATTTTGTGGCCCTGCATGTGGATGGACAACAGGTGCCAGCCACGGCCTTAACCCCGAACTTTGGGCGGAGGAATTTCATTCGAGCCTATCAGAGCCTGTTTACAGCCACCGGTCAAATCAACCAGGACGAAGGGAATATGATCAGTCGGGAGGACTACGCGAACGGATACACGTTGTTCTGTTTCGATCTGACCCCCACCTTAGAGAACGACCATCAGCTGGCCCTGGCCAAGCAAGGCAACTTACGGTTGGAAATCCACTTTGCACGAGCCCTGGCGACCACCGTCAATGTGATCTGCTACGCCGAGTTTGACAACATCATTCAAGTGGACAAGGCGCGCAACGTCCTGTGTGACTTCTCCACCTAACATGGATACAGACCAGATAACCACCGTGCTGGAGAATGACCCAGAGACACGTAGGGTCTTTCAAGGGGTGTTCGCCCGAGATGTGTTTCCATTAGACCGTATGTATCCGGCTGCTTACGTTCTCAACACGGACCCGATGGTTCGACCCGGTGAACACTGGGTGGCCGTGTACTTGACAGAACAGCAGGGGGAATACTTTGACCCGTACGGTCTGCCACCCCTCCATCCCGATTTAACAGACTTCATGGATCAAGGCACAGAGACGTGGTGTTGGAACAGTCAAACGTTGCAAAGCCTGATCAGTGGCGTGTGCGGACAATATTGCTTGTTTTACCTGTACCATCGATGCCGGGGAAGACCCCTATCTACCATCGTACAGATGTTTGACGAGTACCCCCAGGCCGAGGACCGCGATGTACTCGTCTATGACTGGGCCGCCCATCATTTCAATGTACAAGCCCCGTTCTGGGCTTGATCATCGTTTTTGGACGAACGTTTGACGAGATGATTCAGCGTCTTGATGGGGTCTTCGAGAGGTTGAAACAGCATGGTCTTAAGCTCAAGCCATCCAAGTGCGTCATAGGGGCACGACAAGTCCTGTATCTGGGCCACGTAGTATCACAGAATG